>BMAC01000233.1:46618-78381 GCA_014905375.1 Phtheirospermum japonicum
GTTAAAAAATGCATAAACAAATTTATCAAAATTATTTTATTAAGTTCAAAAAAAAACAACTTAAAGTTTGATTATTATCCTTCATAAGCAATAAAATATATTTTTAAAAAATTCTAAGCCTTAACATTTATTAAATAAAAAAAAAATAAACCTCGAGGATTTCTTTTTTTTTTTTTTTTTGTAAATTTTCAAAAACTTTAGGGACTCTTTTCATAATTAACTAAAACTTCACGTGCCATCCGATCCGTCCCGCCAAGATACGTGATGATTCTCAAATGCTCGACCCATCAGCTCAGAACGAAACAAATCACAAAAAAAAAAAAATCATCACAACAATTCAATTTCGAAAATACAAAAAAAAAAGTTGTTTTTTTTGAAAACACGATATTTTTTTATTATCAAGTGTACAAATAATGATTAAAAACTACTACTTTGATCTAAATAATGAAATTTGATTAATAATCTATCCATAAAACGTTATGATAAATACTTGTTAGATCATTTTAGAAATAATTCCAATCATCAATTGGTAAATTAATCCCATTGATTTGTCTTTTTTTCCTTAAATACTAAATGATAATTTTTTTGAAATTATTAAATGCAATCAAAGAGAAATAAAAAATTATAAATTTAAATAAGTAACCATGGTAAATGCATTTTCTTAAATATTGAATAATACATATTTTTTAAAATTGTTTATTTCAATTGTGGAAATAGATTTCTAACCTCCCCACAAATATAGAAATGAAAAATCTAAATAAATATATCATTATTTGTTAAGATCATAAAATAATAATAATAATAATAATAATAATAATAATAATAATAATATAATAATAATAATAATAATCCCAATCACAAAAATACTCCAATTTTGATAAATGAATTTTTCAACCATTCTTTTTTCCTTCAATAATAAATGACAATTCTACCTTTTTAAATTATTAATGAATATAGAAGATTGATAGATGGATATTTTTTAAAATAAAAAATATTAAATTTAATTAACTAATCACGATAAATGGGTCTTCATAAATGCTGAATAATAAATTTATTTTAAATTATTGAATTTAATCAAGGAAACTAATTAACGATCTTCCAATAAATATAAAAAGTAAGAAATCTAAACAAACAACATAACATTCTTTGTTAAGATCACAAAGTTTGTTAACACTAAAATCACAAAGTTTAATTACAAAAATGTATTAGATTGCATATAAAGAGATAATTACGAAAATTAATAATAAGAAACTGGGGGAAATGCATGGCTTTTTCAAGAGATAAAATATTTTCTTTTGGGTAAATGCATGGCCAAAATGCATGGCTTTTTCTTGCCTTTAGAAAAGCAAGAAAGGTGAAGTATTATCCATATTCAGAAATCATCCAACATATACCAACAATGCCTATTGTTAAGAAATCAACATATTGTGTAGCCATGCATCAAAATACTTGTTAGCACTTGATCATAGTCTTCATCCTCCTACATCAAATATCGACAACAAAAATAATTAACACGATCCCATCCATTGGTAACAGAATTGAACAATTCAAATACATAGTCCACTGCCATCCTCATTTTCATCATGAACCTCAAACTTGGACTTCTCAGACTCATCCTCATCACCTCCAGCCTATCATAATGGCAAAAACACTTGTGTGAGTTGAATACACAATGACATTACAACCATGACATGATTATTATAGAAAAAGACGCTATTACAGGTAATAATAAACTAATCATATAAAAAAATTAATTACCAATTTTCTGTTGTAGACTTCCATATTTAAGTTCGTATTCATTTTTTCGCATCGCTGCACCTAGGCGTGAGCATGGTCCAGTTCAGTTCAGGGATTTGGAAATCTCCAGAACCGAACCATTACGGTTCGATTCAGAGAAAAGTCGAAGTCAACGGTTCTTTTTCGGTTCTGGTACGGTTCAGCTTGGTTTTTGGATAAATCTCCGTTTTACGCTCAAATTATAATAGTAAATTAAAATTACTAAATTATTGTGAATTTTAACTTTTACTTGTTAGTTGATGATTAATTAAGATACAAGATTAATTAAAAATAGTATTTTACTTATTAACTATGAAAAATAATGAGATTTATAACTAATTTAATACAATTATAAATCAGTTCTAGTATCGGTTCTCGGTTCGGTACAGAGATTTTAAGGGAGTTTAAAAATCTCCAGATCCGTCCCGTAAAAGAAATTCGGGACGGTTCGGTTTGGAGAAAAGTCAAAGTCATTTTCAGTTCCGGTACGGTTCGGTTCGAAATTTGGTACAGTTCGGATATTTTTTTGTCCCGTGCTTAGCCCTAGTTGCACCAGCCACAAAGGCTTTTTTTTTCTAGTAATTTGGATTTATCACATTTCATCAGAAAGCTCCATGTGAATAAATTTAAATAAAAAAGGTCATAATTATTCAGGTAGCTGGATAAGGTTACCTCCTCACTCATTAACTTCCACTCACTACCACCAACTTCACCAACCTATATATTGCCACATGACATTAATCACATATCAGAATCAGAGTTATATTAATTTAAAAGCAAGAGTGCTAATAAGAAAGTGCAACTCACAACAGCAACTGATTTGTTGTTAGGGTGTTTTTCCTTATATTCCTTTCTAAAGTCTTCCCTGCAGCAATGAATATGACTCAAAAGAATGGTCAGTAGTGAAACACATAACTTGTATTTGGCCAAGTAATTAAAAAATGGTACCAAAAGTAAAGATAGGAAGTTAATTGACAGGTAGAATCTACACACATGAAAATAAAGAAAGCACTCGGATCTCTCTTTGGCTTGTTATGATCCTTTGCTATTTTATCCTCTTTATTTGTGGTCTTCTTAAGAGCAAGCCTGAATTTTAAAACGAAAATTGTATTATCACGTTCAATAATCATAGATGGAACAATTGGAGCAATGTATTTAAAACGAAAAGTGCAGAAATTGTGTTTTCAGATGGGATTGGAGCAATACATAATTTTGTACCAGACATAGGTATATTGCAGTATTTGTGTTTTCAAGTTCGTTGAAATTTACAAAATATAAACCACAAGTATATTGCAGATCGAATTTGTGTTTTCAAATTCATTGAAATTTACAAAACACAATTCAGACCGAACACAGGTATTTAGATCAAAGATATTTTTACAGAAATATGAAAAAGTAGAGAACACTTTTTAGATCTAAAATGTTAAAACAAATCCACTAAAATAACCATATTTTCTGGAAATCAATTATCAAGTAATCAAAACCTGCTTATTTATCTTGTTGCATATAGTGAAAACAGCACAGACAGAGGATTGCAACAACTAAAAATTAAAAAAAAAAAATCCATCTAGTCACAGTTAAAAAAAATTGATAATTAAGGTAAATATATGCCTTCAAAAGAAAATGAAGGTAAATATCAATAAACTAATAAAATGTCGGCAACTGATAAATTTTGAACTTCCCCAATCACGTTACACATTTCTAATTCCATTTCTAAGGGTAAATACAATGAAAAAATTAAACCATGTCAAGTACAACTAGCCAAAATCTAAATAATAATAATAATAATAATAATAATAATAATAATAATAATAATCTAGAATCACTAAAAAATTACAAAAAAAAATAGCAAAGTGGCTCATAATTTCCACATGCGACGACGACAGTGATCCAATGTAATTTTCATGAAACTTGTTTTATATAACAATTATAAATAATGAGGGTTGATCAGACACTGGGTTTAAATATTGTTTAATATACCAAGCAAACAAAATCCAACCAACAATGAGTTTATACAAAGTTTTAGGTCGATTCTAATTTGCAAGCGACAAACAAATTTCCAGCACTCGGTCAATAGAATATGTTTTACCTGCCGTTGCCACCACTCCAACCTCAATTTTCTAGCACTTGCCATCTCATACTTCCCATTATTGAAGCACCTCTGATCTGGTAGAAATCTAAAATCTATTGGGCGCGACTTTTCTTGTAAAAAGTTGAAAGCACAATTGCAATTCATCCTGAGAACCAACAAACAAAAAACTCAGAACCAATAGACAAAAAAAAATGATGAGATTAGAATAGAATCACCTAACCCAGTCAGAAATTACCAACTAATCGTATAATGAAATTAGACACAACAATTCATATTGAAACTGCACAACCACACACCAAACTGTTTTAATATAAATAAAAATCATATTCAGACTTCCATAATGCACAATAAACTATATCGAATTGATTTAAATACAATAATTGACAATCAAAGGTCATCGACCATGCTTCTAAAAATATTGGTCCAGAAAAACTCGATTTGGATTTGGTTTTCTCAATGAGTTTATACAAATTTGTAGGTCGATTCCCATTTGCAAGCGACAAACAAATATCCAGCACTCGGTTAATATAATATATTTTACCTGTCGTTGCCACTGCCCCAGCCTCAATTTTTCAGCATTTGCCATCTCATACTTCCCATTATTGAAGCACATCTGATCAGGTAGAAATCTCAAATCTATTGGGCGCGACTTTTCTTGTAAAATGTTGAGAGCACATATGCAATTCATCCAATCTGAGAACCAACAGAAAATAAAAATAATGATGAAATTAGAATCGAATCACCTAACCTAATCAGAAATTACCAACTAATCGTATAATGAAATTAGGCACAACAATTCATATCTAAACTGCACAACCACACACCAAACTGTTTTAATAATTTATCTATACAAATATAAATAAAAATCATATTCAGATCAAAACTGCACAATAATCTAGCTCGAATCGATTGTTTATACAAAAATTGACAATTAAAGGTCATCGACCATGCTTCTAAAAGTATTGGTCCAAAAAAACTCAATTTGGATTCGGTTTTCTCGATAGGGAAAAAATGGGGAAAAAATTCAATTGGTACTAAAATTACAACAAACAATTATGATTTAAAACAATGATTGACTGATATATGTTTTTCGTAAGAGATTCAAATATATTGTAATCGAATTCTTACCTCAGTTCGTAGAAGAATATCGAAATCTGGAATTTTAGTTGGGGGAGCGCCGAATTCCATTGAGATTTTACATCGAGATTTATTGGGAGAGCAATCCGGAATCCCCAGCCGTTGAATCCAGATACGCCGATCTTTCACAAAAAGAATCTCGTTCAATCCATACATATTTGGACCAGTACTTCCAAAGCCGCTCGAAAATCTTTACTTTGGTCCCTATGATTTTCCAGATCGGTCTGAATCTCTTGCAAAGCTGTAATATTGGTACTTTCCCCGTGCACCCATTGTCCTAAGACACACCTATTCTCTGGATGGAAAGTTTCTTCATAGCCGTCCGAATCGCCAGTCGGGGAATAGTTCTAGTTCTAGAAATAATAGGGTTAGGCAAAAAAAAAGAGAGAGAGAATAAAGGGAGAAAACGGCTGATAGAAACGAAGGGAGAGAAAGAAAGGGAGATAATGAAATCCTAAATGAACATGAATTTGCCACATCAGATTTACAAAATATAAGAAAATGACACTTGTCATTTGACATCATATCAAGTTGACACCTAATCTAGGTGTCAACATAATTAACAAATAGGAAGGATTATTCTTTTGGCTTTCAAATTGTATACTTGGTTCGAAGAGTCCTGCTCATGATACATATTTTTTTCGTGAAATCTGGAGTCTTTCGAAAAAATATTTTTGAATCAAAATTTATTTGAGAGAATTACACCCAAACTCATAAGTTGAATCGAACTAGAAGCCAATTCCCAAATCCATCGTGAGGTGGAGGGCAATCAACGGGGAAGAGGATGGAGTGGTGTATTCATCGGCTATGCAGATGGTAGAGGTATGTGTGTGTGTGTGTGGTGGGGGTGGAGGGCACATAAAAAGAAGATGGAGATAGGGGTATAATTTCTTCGTGTAATTAGGGTATTTATTACTATTTAGTTTTAATCAGGGTAATTTTGCTAGTCTAAGTTACTTTTTATATTAAAGATGATATGTTTTGATTATATGGGAATAAAAATTTAATAAAGTAAATATAAATAGATAGTTATGAGATGATAGTAAATGGTAATTTTTCCTATATATTAAACAAACTAGAAAATTGGCGCGACGTCAATTTTTTGCCCGAGCGCCTAATCCAGCAGCCTAAAGCAAATCATAGGCGCTGGAGGGTTGCCTAGTGCCTAGGCGCTGCCTAAACTAATTTGTAGAACAGTGGTTAATAGTTCTCTGCACAACTTATAACTTTTTTAATTGTATGACAACACTTACAAATAGTTGTGCCACATAAGCAAATGTCTTTTTCCCACATAAACTTCTCCGATGCATTATCTTGTGATTTATGTGGAGGGGTGGGCGGTGGGGGGTGCGGGTGGGGGTAAACATTTTCACTACCAAGCGAAATAAGTATTTTCTCACAAATCAACTGCCTTGAATCTTGTGCGTTGGAGTGGTAAATGAAGTTGGCGAAGTCTATTTACTCGACATCAAAGGCACATCACTATGAGACATAGATGAGAGGAAGCACTCCACTTTAAAATTAAAGAATGCTCTTAGTCATGTATTTCTTTACATGTTGGGGATTTGAGAACACATTTTAAATTAGGGCGCGAATATACGCACACAAAAATCTTATTAGTTCACCCCACTTAATTGTTTTTACAAAAATACCAAAATTACCCCTCTAAACCTAAACCTCCAAAATTCAATTCATCTTCTCAACCTCCATCACCGCCCTATCGCCACCACCACCACTGTCATCACCAACGCCGCCACTGTCACCTTCTTCGTCGGTGGTGACCACTGAAGTGAAACTACCCTAATTTGATTAGCGGGGTGATAGAGTTATAGGTTTGGAGGGCGCTGAGGAGTTTCTGGTGGTGCGGTTGGCAGAGTGGGGCGGCGAGGGGAGAGTACGCGCCGAGGTAGGAGGTGATGATGCACGTCGAGAGGGCATCGACAAAGTATGCAGCGATGCATTGGGTGGAGGAGCCGAAGGGGGTGGAGAGCTCGATGATCTTGGGGAGGAGCTGGCTGGAATCGTCGAGGTTGTCAGTGGCGACACACTCGGTGAACTACTCGTGGAGGCCGGCGGCATCGAAGTTGGGGTCGTTCTCCGGTGGTGTGTCATCGGGTTGGGGTCTTGCTCGGGGGAGAGATTAGAGCGGCGGCGCTTGATGGTGTCGGAGGTGGCGAGGGTGTGGAGCATGATGAAAAAATGAAGATGGAGACAAGGTAATGGCAGTGGTGGTGGTGGTGGCGGCGGCGACAGGGTGGTGATGGAGGTTGAAGAAGATGAATTGAATTTTGAGGTTTAGGGTTAGAGGGGTAATTTTGGCATTTTTGTGAAAAAAAATTTAAGTGGGGTGAACCAACAAATTCTTTGTGTGCGTAATATCCGCACCCTTTTAAATTATCGTGTTTTCACTGATTAATTAGGCAAACTAAGTCGACCTACTATAAAGTCAGCAAGTATGTTGTATACTATGTATACGATAAGAATTTTATTAAAACAATCATACTTTTGAATATATATATATATATATATAATAATAATATATATATATATATATATTTATATAATAAATTTGTTGGGTTGGATGAGTAACTTTCTGGTCAACTTATTACATGCACCTGGGTGCACCTTGCTAAGTGCACCCTGTAAAAATCTGTTATCAATCAATTATATGTGATAATATATGACAGTTATACATGATGATATGTGACAAACATTTTAGAGTTTATGTTTACCTTCCCATTTTAGGGTTTAGTTTTACATTTCAGGGTATAGTTTTGCATTTTCAGGGTTTAATTTTTCATTTTAATGTTTAGTTTTTCATTTTTTTAATTTAATTTTCCATTTTAGCGTTTCGACGAACATCTATCACTCTATCAGCTATATGTGATGATATGTGTTAGTTATATGTGATGATATGTGTAAGCTATATGCGATGATATGTGATAGAAATTTAAAATTTAGAGTTTAATATTCAATTTCAGTGTTTAATTTTTCATTTTAGGGTTTATTCTTCCGTTTTTTAGGGTTTAGTTTTTCGTTTTTTTTTTCATTTTAGGATTTTAAATTTTAGATTTAGAATTCAAATTATTTGTGATGATATATATCAGTTATATGTGATGATATGTACCAGTTATATGTGATGATATATGTCAGTTATATGCGATGATATGTACCAGTTATATGTAGGGGTGGCAATATGAGGCACGACACGATTGACCGATACGAACACGGCACGGAAAAATAGGGTTTGGGCTGAGTCTTATCGGGTTCGGGCCTTATCGGGTTGGCACGATAAGGCACGTTAATAAATGGGTTGATAACGGGCTAGCCCGATAAACACGATAAGGCACGATTAGGCACGATAATATTTTAAGTTCCCCTTTTTATATTCATTTACTCATTGTTAGCATTTGTAATTTTTAATTTATCATTAATACATTTGTCATATTATAATTTTAAATGTATTTGACAATTTGTATTGATAATTTTATAAATATGTATTATATTTATTAAGAAAATCATGTATTTTATTCATTAACGGTCCTAATGTGCTTAACGGGCCGGATTAAATAATTTCAGTATTTTTGCTTATCGTGCCTATCGTGCCGTGCCGTGCTTTTCGTATTTTTATCGTGTCGTGTTCGGGTTTAGATTATAGGCCCGTTAAACTTATCGTGCCGTATTCGTGCCTATGCTTATCGTGTCGGCCCGATAAGAGCCCAGCACGACCGATTTGCCACCCCTAGTTATATGTGATGATATATGTCAGTTATATGCGATAATAAATTAAATTATTGTGTGCACGGTATAATGACTCAACTTTCTGAGCCTGTCATTATTTCAATAAATTTTTTAACATAAGTACTGTACTCTTTTTGCACAATCAAGTTTCAAATTTTCCCAACGAGATTTGGCAAACACTTTAACGAAATTACAATAACATTTATCATTTTACCATTTGAATTGACACAAACAAGAGTATTGAAACGAAAATATAATTAACGTGCATTCGTCAATAAGTCCGCCGATGAAACATACGTCTATTACTTAATGTCTTCCTTTTTGCCTTTTCTTTCTCAACCTTCATATTTTGAAAATTGACATTAAAATTATATTCATAAATTAAAAAATGATTTAAACGGCTGGGATTGTGAATATTTGGACCCTAACCCTATCTCCTCTATATATTAATGCAAAATCCTCATATCCCATGTGTCTGTTTCTCACGTTTTGTTAGCTTCGCAAAAAATTCTGGTGCTTCGGTGTCACCGAACCTAATATCTACCTAATTTAATATTTTCCCTCTATATATTTTTACCTAATATAATATTTTTCTATTATTATATTTCTCATAATTCAATATTTTCCTTTTATTAAATGTTAACTAATTCAATATTTTCCTTATCATATTTTGTATGATTTAATATCTTACTTTTATTCTACTAATATAAAAATAAATAAATCATATTTAATTAGGAAAAAACTATATAAATTGAATTAATCTTTATTTATAGTAAAAGTTGAAATAATCTTATTTTTAGAATTTTAAACATTCTATTTAAAAAAAAAACGAGTTATATAAAATTATTACAAAAGTGAAATAAATATAAAATATATAAACTTAAATTTGGATATTTAATCCTAATATAATGCATTGAGAATAACATTAAAAATATGTATGAAAAACTATTACGCCAAAAAGAAAGAAAGAGGGAGAGAGAGAGAGAGAGAGAGAAACAACAACAACAAATAATAATAACAAATTTTTACACCTAGAAGAATAAATATTAAATATATTCAAAATCTTCTTATCTAATCCAATATAATGCATTGGTAAACAGGTTATTCATCTACATGAATAAATTAATGGCTTATGCAGAAAAAAAAAAGAAATATAAAATAATAATAAGATAATATTACATATACTACAAGTTTGATTACGATGTTTTTTTAATAGAATTATCGGTGCCTTATAGATTTTAATTTTTATATCACATATTCCTATGCGGCAAACGTGTGTTGTATGTTGTACATTTTTACAAAGTTAATTTTCTACGAGTTTACTTTCAAGTTCAAGGTATTTTGCTATATTTTACAACTAATTTCGTGACGCCCGAGTAAAAATACTTAAATATTCTTTATTGTGGAAATCAGTTTTACTATAATTAGAACAAATAATGCTTCGATTTGTGTGTAAAAATGATTTATTCTAAAAAATAATCTTTCTGCAAATAGCAAAACAATGTTACGATTTGTGTGTACTATTTTCAATACTATTCGTTTAGTATTTTTAAAAAGTGTTAGTACTCTTTTTAAAATCCCGCATAATATGCTGGTGTTAAACTATATATATATATATATATATATATATACACACACACACACCCTATATATTAATGCAAAATCCTTCTATCCTATGTGTCTACTTCCCATGCTTTGTTAGTTTCGGAAAAAATCCTGATGGTTCGGTGTTACCGAACCTAATATTTACCTAATTTAATATTTTATTTTTATATAATTTTGCCTAATTTAAAGTTTTTCTATTATTATATTTTTTCTAATTTAATATTTTCTTTTTATTATATGTTACTTAATTCAATATTTTCTTTATCATATTTTTCCTAATTCAATATCTTTTTTTTATTCTATTGATATAAAAAAATTTAAACCATATTTAATTAGAAAAATCTATATAAGGTGAATTAATTTTTATTTATAATAAAAGTTGAAATAATTTTATTTTTAAAATTCTAAATATTCCGTTTAATAAAAATATGAGTTATATAAAATTATTACAAAAGAAAAAAAATATATATATAAAATATAAACTTAAATTTGGATATCTAATCCTAATATAATATATTGAGAATAACATTAAAAATCTATATGAAAAACTATTGTTACGCAAAAAAAGAGAGAGAGAGAGAGAGAGAGAGAGAAACGACAACCACAAATAATAATAATAAATTATTACACTTAAGAAATAAATATTAAATATATTCTACATCTCCTTATCTAATCCCAATATAGTGCATTGATAAACACATTATATATCTATATGAACAAATTAATATCTTACGCGTAAAAAAGAAAAAACAAAAAATAATAATAAAATAATATTTCATATACTACAAGTAAGATATACAACGTTGTAATCGAATTGTCAATGCCTTATAGAATTTAATTTTTTATATCACATATTTACATGCTACATGCGAGTGTTGTATATTTTATATTTTTACAAAATTAATTTTCTATAGGTTTCCTTTCAAATATAAAATATAGGTAAATTTTGTGTTATTTGCAATTATTATTAACGAATTCAACATAACATAAAAAATATATAATTATAAAGTAATAATAATGAATAAATATTGATTAGACACCTGTACAATGCGACACGGGTTGAGAATATGACGTATTTTGAATTTTTCTAAGTATGAAACTATAAGTTATTAACGTATTCAATAAATATTAGTATATAAAAATATTTGATGATAATAATAATTAATTAACAAAAATTAGACACGGGTAGAGAATTATTTAATCTAAATATTAAACTATAAATTTATTTGACAATAAAGAATTATAGTTGTAAATATTGATTATACATCAGTATAAGGTACGAATTGAGAATACAATATATATATTTTTTAATTTATAAACTCTATAATTATCATAAATAATTTTATATTTAGTTTTTTATAAATCCCGTGTAACGCACGGGTATTAAACTAATATATATATATATATATATATATATATATATCACCCCTATATATTAATGCAAAATCCCCCTAACCTATGTGTCTGCTTCTCATGCTTCGTTAGCTTTGGCAAACAATTTGGTGTTTCGGTATCATCCAAGCCTAATATTAATCTAATTTAGTATTTTTCCTTTTTATATATTTACCTACTTTAAGACTTTACTAATATTATATTTTGCCTAATTCAATATTATTATTTTATTACATCTTACCTACTATAATATTTTCCTTAACACCAATTAAATATCTTACTTTTATTCTTCTAATATAAAAATATAAAAAAATAATATCTAATTAGAAAAAATATATATAAGTTGAATTAATTTTTTTTACAAGAAAAGTTGAAATAATTTTATTATAATTCTAAATATTTATATAAAAAAATCTGAGTTATATAAAATTATTACAAAAGGGAATAAATATAAAAATATAATCTTAAATTTTTTTTAACTAATCACAATATAATAAATTGAAAATAATATTAAAATATATATATTAAAAACTATTATTATACCAAACAAAAAACAAAAACAAAGTGAAACAAAAAAGATAACATAATACTTATACTAATACTAATAATAAATTATTATGCCTAGAAAAATAAATATTAAATATATTCTAAATCTCTTTATCTAATTCAAATATAATGCATTGATACATATGTTATATATCTGCACGAACAAATTAGCATCTCACGCAGAAAAAAAAAAAGAAATTAAAATAATATTACATATACTACAAGTTAGATGCACGACATTTTTTCAATATAATAGTGTCTTATAAAATTTATATATCACATATTCACATGTAACACGCGAGTGTTGTATATTTTATATTTTTTCAAACTTAATTTTCTACGGGTTTCCCCGTCAAGTTTAAGGTATTTTGATATGCTTAATGTTAAAAATACTTGAAAATTCTCTATTCTGAAAATCAGAGTCTTATTGTGATTAGAACAAATAATGTTCTTCATATATCATAAATAACCAATTTTACAGTAATTAGAACAAGTAATGTTCTGATTTGTGTGTAAAAATTATTTATTGTGAAAAGAAAAAAAAAATGAATGTTACGATTTGTACGTACCATTTTCATTATTATTCTTTTGGTATTTTTAATGAGTATTACTCTTTCCAAATCCCGCATAATATGCGTGTGTCTGCTTCGCATGCTTCGTTTGYCAAATAAAAAMTTCTGGTATTTCGATTYCATYGGTTTCATCCGAARCAKATATCTACTRAATTTAATATTTCATTTTATTGTATCTCCCCAAATTTAATCTTTTCYTTTTATTATATTTTGCCTAATTTAAGATTCTTCTTTTATTATATTTTGTCTAATTCAATATTTTCTTTTATTCTCCTAATATAAAAATATAAATAAGTCATATAAAATTAGTAGAAAATATCTAAGTTWGTTAATTTAATTAAAATATAAATACATAAGACATAATTTTAATTAAAAAATATTATGAAATTATTAAATAAGTAGTATTTATAATAAATATTAGGAAACTTCTATGGTGCCTTCACGACACCATTTTTCACTTAGTGGGATTTAATAMGTACCATTATATCAATTTTTGACTTTTTAGATTAAGAGATCTATGATTGTAAATGCAGTYGGGTGGGGGGCATGGTGCCTTTAAAGATGCCGTAGAGTTTTTCTAAATATTAATATAATTTTAATTTTGTAATTTTAAATATTCTATATAGGTAAATTAAGATTTGTTTGAAATAATCTAAGTATGTAATTAAATATTGGTAATAAATTCAATCTAACATAAAAGCATAAAATATAATAATAATAATAATAATAATAATAATAATAATAATTATTATTATTAAATATTGATTAGACATCGGTACAATGCGATACGAGTTGAGAGTATGTCATCAGTTTAGGTTCTCAAAATATGTAAGTAATATTATTAACGAACTTAATCTAAACATTAAAATACAAAATAATGTAATAATAATTAATAAGTAGAGATTAGGTACGGGTTTAAAATGTGATTTCTTATGAGTTTTTATAAGTATGTAAATAAAATTATTAACGAATTGAATCTAAGCATGAAAATAAAAACTTAATAATTATAATAATTAATAAATAAATTAGATATGTACAAGGCAAGGATTGAAAATACATCATTTGAGTTTCTCATTTTACATAAAGAATTTATAATTATTGCAAATATTTTTTATATTTATCTTTTGATAAACCCCGTGTAATACACGGGTATTAAACTAGTATATATATATATATATATATACTATATATATATATTTCATGTCAAATGGGCCAATATAGCCTGCCGTCCTTTTGACATCATTTCTAGGGTTCACTCAATAATTCGATTTCAATTTCCACAACCAAATTATGTACAACCAAACAGCCCCTAACGTGCCGAGAGGAAGGCGTCTCCCCGTCTATAAATAAACCTCCACCCCCCTCATTTTCTCTCTTCGTTTGCCCAAGTCGCCTTCTTCAGAAGGGGCAAAAGCTCGCACACAGATTTCTGTAAAACCTCAGAAAAATAACGGCCAACAGAAAAGAATTGGAAAAAGAAACCAAAAAAAGAGAAAATTAGAAAACCGTAGCATGATTTATTCTTTTCATCGCAAAAAATCCTACTGAGTTTGTAGAAACCCTAACAATTCAGACACATAAAAAAGCGTAGTATTCGTTCATCTACTGCAACTCCATGGATCTGCGGTTCCCCTATTCTCCGGCGGAGGTCGCCAAAGTCCGCGTCGTCCAATTCGGCATACTCAGCCCTGACGAGATCGTAATTCTTTAACTTATTTTTTTGTTCAGTTAATTTTGAGTGAGTGTCTGAACGAATTCCAATTGGAATCAGTTGAGCGATGATGATATGTGTGATTTTGTGTTTTTCTGCAGAGGCAAATGTCGGTTGTGCATATAGAGCACAGCGAGACGACGGAAAGGGGCAAGCCGAAGATTGGCGGTTTGAGTGACCCACGTCTGGGGACGATCGATCGGAAGATGAAGTGCGAGACTTGTATGGCTAACATGGCTGAGTGCCCCGGTCACTTCGGTCACCTCGAGCTCGCTAAGCCAATGTTTCACATTGGATTCATGAAGACGGTGCTCAGTATTCTCCGTAGTGTTTGCTTCAATTGCTCCAAAATATTGGCTGATGAGGTACTTGTTTGATGCACGAACTGAGGCACCTTGGAATTTGGAGAGATTATGGATTGATTTTATGGAATCTCGTATTATTTAAGTGTGAACCATGTGTGCAAATTTTGTGCTTTACTTGTTAATACATGCTTTGTGCTTTATTTATTAATATATGCTAGACAGATGACATCTAGTTCTAGGCTATTTCTCACAGTGTAAGATGACCACATTGGTGTGTGCTAATTTAATGTGGATAGATCATGAGAGTTTCCTACTACTTGCTAAGAGCCACATCAGCTAGTACATTGGTTTCCTAATACTGAAAAATTTTAATGCCTCACACAAATAACTCTTTGCATATGATACAAGTCATGTTACTATAGATGCTCTTCAAAACTTTCTCGTTTATGTACGTATTTTTCACAAAAACTACTGTAAGACTGTCTTATGAAGATGGTTTCATAAGATTGTCATATTTTTATTGAAAAATCATTTTTTTTTATAGTGAAAGTAATACTTTTCAAAACAATGTGAATAATTGTTTTGAAAAGTATGATTTTTTTTACCTTCAAACTGTTAACTTTTTTACATGAAACCTCGCGGTTTGAGTGGAATTTAAATAAATACCTCCCAACTTAGAAATTTGAGCACTCTGTAAATTGGAAAGTGCATGTGCATCAATGTTGTTATACTCTAGTCTTTATACTCAATGAAAAGAGACAGATTTGCCAAGAGATTCTGTCAAACTAATCAAAAAAGACAAGAACACAATTTATTTGTAACACTGTTAGGATTCCTATGGTACTATCTATTTTGGATGATTGAGTTGTTTGTGTTTGTGGTTGTATTTGTAAAAGTAATATAATACATGCTAGAAGGTTAAGCAGTGGTTACATCATATAGGTGGTCATACACTAGAAGGGCAGGCAATTCTAACATTATATAGGTCACCATTCCAAATGAAGCATATCAAAGAATCCTTTAAAATCTCCATAACTGCACGAGCCCTCTAAGGCTAATTGGATTGGTAGAAACATGAAGCTTTCCCTTGCTTATGGTCCAAGTTTGGCATCTTAAGTGATGTGGATGTGCCTTCAAAATTGTCTGCGTGCTGGTGAATTGGAATCTGTTTGATATGTCATGGTATCGATGCAGCTGGTTTTAACTTTTATGTTAATATTGCCAGTAGTTTCCTCTACTGTCTTGAATGGATATCTTCTTGTTGAAAGAAAACATGTAATAAAATTGCATTTATCTTTTGTGGTTATTAATTTTTTTCTGTAATCTTTTCTAGGAGGATCAAAAGTTCAAGCAAGCAATGAGAATAAGAAACCCCAAAAACAGACTAAGAAAGATATTAGACGCCTGCAAAAACAAGACCAAATGTGAAGGAGGCGATGAGATCGATGTGCAAGGTCAAGATTCTGAACCCTTGAAGAAGAGTAGGGGTGGATGCGGTGCTCAGCAGCCAAAAATTTCTATCGATGGAATGAAGATGGTTGCTGAATACAAGATCCAGAAAAAGAAAAGTGACGACCAGGATCAGATGCCCGAACCTGTTGAAAGGAAACAGATTCTCTCTGCGGAGAAGGTATCGCATGCGCCCTTTCTGAATTAATAGTTTAAACACATATGGGTGCGTTGTGCTAATTTATCTCTGGTTGCTTTTCATTTCAGGTTCTTAGCATTCTGAAGAGAGTAACTGACGAAGATTGTCAATTGTTGGGTTTGAATCCGAAATTTGCTCGTCCTGATTGGATGATCCTTCAAGCTCTTCCAATTCCTCCTCCTCCTGTTAGACCTTCTGTTATGATGGATACTTCTGCCAGGAGTGAGGCATGTTTCTTTGTTCTCTATAAATTTCGTGGCTTGTATACTGAATTTTTTGACTTTTTTTTGGGGGGGTATTTTTGTGGATCTGACTTTGATGATCTTAATGCAGGACGATTTAACTCATCAACTGGCAATGATCATTAGACACAATGAGAACTTGAAGAGGCAGGAGCGGAACGGTGCCCCTGCACATATCATCTCAGAGTTTGCACAGTTGCTGCAGTTTCATGTAGCCACATACTTTGACAATGAATTACCAGGACAACCAAGGGTACAGTTGTTTCTTCCATTTATGACACTAGTTATTATGTTCTTGAGTACTATTTGTCTAACCAGATAAGTACCTTGGTGTACTCTAGGCTACGCAACGATCTGGTAGACCAATCAAATCAATTTGTAGCAGGCTCAAGGCTAAAGAAGGTCGGATCAGAGGTAACTTGATGGGAAAGAGAGTAGATTTTTCGGCTCGAACTGTGATTACACCAGATCCAACTATCAACATTGATCAACTCGGTGTACCTTGGAGTATTGCGTTAAATCTTACATATCCGGAGACTGTTACTCCTTATAACATTGAAAGGTTTATCTCTTTTGTTATGCTCATCAATTGTTAACTTTTTCCATTTTGGACTTCGTATTCAGCACAAACTGACTTTGAAAACAGGCTGAAAGAGCTTGTGGAAAATGGGCCTCACCCTCCTCCTGGGAAAACTGGTGCGAAATATATAATCAGGGATGATGGACAGAGGCTTGATCTCCGGTACTTGAAGAAAAGCAGTGATCAGCATCTAGAACTCGGATATAAGGTGAGAATCTGTCTTCTGCACATATGAATGATCTAGGAATAGAGTGTTAAATATTGTGCCTAATCATTTCCTTCTTAATGATACAGGTTGAGCGACACTTAAATGATGGAGACTTTGTCCTGTTTAATAGGCAACCGAGTCTCCATAAAATGTCTATTATGGGTCATAGAATCAAGATTATGCCTTACTCGACATTCCGCTTAAACTTGTCTGTTACCTCACCCTACAATGCTGATTTTGACGGAGATGAAATGAATATGCACGTGCCCCAGTCATTTGAAACAAGAGCTGAAGTGCTGGAGCTGATGATGGTTCCAAAGTGCGTTGTGTCACCTCAAGCGAATCGGCCTGTTATGGGAATTGTGCAGGATACACTGTTAGGATGCCGTAAAATTACTAAAAGAGATACCTTTATTGAAAAGGTAACATATGGTGTTTCTTCTTCTTACAGTTTATGCCAAGTATCTTCGTCCATTGTGAAATTGTTATCTTGTTATATGCAGGATGTCTTCATGAACACTCTGATGTGGTGGGAAGATTTTGATGGCAAAGTACCTGCTCCAGCAATTTTGAAACCTAGGCCTCTTTGGACTGGAAAACAAGTTTTTAACTTGATTATTCCAAAACAGATAAATCTATTGAGGTATTCAGCATGGCATCAAGAAGGCGAGAAAGGATTTATAACTCCTGGGGATACTCAAGTACGAATAGAAAAAGGAGAGCTACTTTCTGGCACTTTATGCAAGAAGACGCTTGGGACATCCACGGGGAGTCTCATACATGTTATTTGGTACTTCCTTCCCAGATTTTTTGTTTTTGAAATTACTATATAAATTTAAATAATTTTAAAAAAGATAATTTAACTGGAACCGGAACTGCCGGTTCCGGAACAGCGGTCAGGTCTAACGGTGTGTGTGATGGCGTGCAAGTTTGAATTTGTGCTTCTTGCTTATCGTACCTGCTATGATTTTGATTCTTGAACATGTGGACATTTTATATAGTGTTTTGAGAATTATGTGGACATTTTACATATTGTACCTGCTATTATTTTTATATTTACGTAAGGAGAATGGTTTCAGGGAAGAGGTTGGTCCGGATGCAGCTCGTAAGTTTTTGGGGCACACACAATGGCTCGTCAATTATTGGCTTTTGCAGAATGCATTTAGCATGGGAATAGGTGACACGATTGCTGATGCTGCAACAATGGAGAAGATCAATGAAACTATTGGAAATGCAAAGAATGAGGTGAAAGAACTTATTAGAGCTGCCCAAGAAAAACAGTTGGAGGCTGAACCTGGTCGAACAATGATGGAATCATTTGAAAACAGAGTGAATCAGGTTTGTTGAACACTTTACTTGGCTCCCAACAGCTTTATGAAGCCTCATTGGTTTTTTTTTTCCTCCTTTTTTTTAATTGTGTGTGTGTTTAGGTGTTGAATAAGGCTCGTGATGATGCTGGAAGCAGTGCACAGAAGAGCTTGTCAGAAAGTAACAACCTTAAGGCTATGGTTACTGCCGGATCCAAGGGAAGTTTTATCAATATTTCTCAGATGACTGCTTGTGTGGGGCAGCAGAATGTTGAAGGCAAACGAATCCCTTTTGGATTCGTCGATCGTACACTACCACACTTCACAAAAGATGATTTTGGTCCAGAGTCTCGTGGTTTTGTGGAGAACTCGTATCTCCGAGGACTGACTCCCCAGGAATTTTTCTTCCACGCTATGGGTGGTCGGGAAGGTCTTATTGATACCGCTGTGAAAACCTCCGAGACTGGATATATTCAGAGGCGATTAGTGAAGGCTATGGAGGATATCATGGTTAAGTATGATGGGACTGTTAGAAATTCCTTAGGTGATGTGATTCAGTTTCTCTACGGGGAAGATGGTATGGATGCTGTTTGGATTGAATCACAGCCTCTGGAATCACTGAAGCTGAAGAAAGCCAATTTCAATGACATGTACAAATATGAGATTGATGATTCAAACTGGAATCCTAATTACATGTTGCCCGAAGCTGTGGAGGATTTAAAAACTATCCGCGAAATCAGAAGTGTGTTTGATGCGGAGGTTCAGAAGCTTGAAGCTGATCGGTTTCAACTCGGGACTGAGATTGCTACCACTGGTGACAATTCTTGGCCTTTGCCTGTTAATATGAAGAGGCTCATCTTAAATGCACAGAAGACCTTTAGAGTCGATTTCCGAAGGCCTTCTGATATGCATCCAATGGAGATTGTCGAAGCTGTCGACAAGTTGCAAGAAAGGCTTAAGGTGGTCGTTGGCGATGATTATCTGAGTATGGAGGCCCAAAAGAATGCAACTCTTTTCTTCAATATATTACTTCGCAGTGCCTTAGCAAGTAAAAGAGTTTTGAAGGAGTATAGACTTACACGCGAAGCTTTTGAATGGGTTATTGGTGAGATTGAGTCCCGGTTTCTGCAGTCTCTCGTTGCAGCTGGAGAAATGATAGGGTGCGTTGCTGCACAGTCTATTGGTGAGCCGGCCACACAGATGACTCTTAATACTTTCCATTATGCTGGTGTGAGTGCCAAGAATGTCACTTTAGGTGTACCCAGGCTGAGGGAGATTATTAACGTTGCTAAGAAAATTAAAACACCCTCTCTCTCTGTATACTTGAAGCCTGATGTGAGTAAAACTAAGGAGAGGGCCAAAAATGTCCAGTGTGCATTGGAATATACGACTTTACGTAGTGTGACACAAGCCACAGAGGTATGGTATGATCCAGATCCTATGAGCACTTTAATTGAAGAAGATGTTGAGTTTGTGAAGTCCTATTATGAGATGCCTGACGAAGAGATCGACCCTGACAAGATCTCTCCTTGGTTGCTTCGCATCGAGTTAAACCGAGAAATGATGGTCGATAAGAAGCTCAGCATGGCGGATATTGCGGAGAAGATCAATCTTGAATTTGATGATGATCTTACGTGCATATTTAATGATGATAATGCTGAAAAGCTGATCCTTCGTATACGTATCATGAATGATGAAGCCCCCAAGGGTGAAATGACTGATGAATCGGCTGAGGATGATGTGTTCCTCAAAAAGATCGAAGGTAACATGCTTACTGAAATGGCTCTTCGAGGCATACCAGATATCAATAAGGTGTTCATAAAGAATGGTAAGCTGAACAAGTTTGACGAGAGCGAAGGATTTAAGGCAGAGAACGAGTGGATGCTTGACACAGAAGGTGTTAATCTTTTAGCTGTCATGTGCCATGAAGATGTGGATGCGAAGAGAACAACGAGCAATCACTTGATTGAAGTTATCGAAGTTCTCGGAATTGAGGCGGTTCGTAGATCTTTGCTTGACGAGCTGCGTGTCGTCATATCTTTCGACGGGTCTTATGTGAACTATCGGCATTTGGCTATATTGTGCGATACCATGACGTATCGTGGTCACTTGATGGCCATTACTCGTCATGGCATTAATCGAAACGATACTGGACCCATGATGAGATGCTCGTTTGAAGAAACGGTGGACATTTTGCTCGATGCTGCTGTCTTTGCAGAGACAGATTGTCTCAGGGGCGTAACTGAGAATATTATGTTAGGTCAGCTCGCACCTATCGGCACAGGAGACTGCGGTTTGTTACTAAATGAAGAAATGTTGAAGCAAGCTATCGAGATCCCTTTGCCCAGTTATATGGAAAGCGGGCTGGATTTCGGCACGACTCCGGGACGTTCCCCCATCACAGGGACCCCATTTCACGATGGCATGATGTCGCCAAATTATCTGCTGAGCCCGAATCTTCGGTTGTCACCCGTTTCAGATGCTCAATTTTCTCCTTATGTTGGTGGAATGGCTTTTTCTCCTACATCATCTCCAGGGTACAGCCCGTCATCTCCTGGTTACAGCCCATCATCACCTGGTTACAGCCCAACCTCCCCTGGTTACAGCCCGACCTCCCCTGGTTATAGCCCGACCTCCCCAACTTACAGTCCGAGTTCTCCTGGGTATAGCCCGACAAGCCCCGCTTATTCTCCCACCAGCCCTTCTTATTCGCCTACTTCTCCTACCTACAGTCCCACATCTCCGAGCTACAGCCCGACATCTCCGAGCTACAGTCCGACTTCCCCTAGCTACAGCCCGACATCTCCTGCGTACAGCCCGACGTCTCCTGCGTACAGCCCGACATCTCCTGCTTACAGCCCGACGTCTCCTTCTTACAGCCCAACTTCACCCTCTTACAGCCCGACCTCGCCATCATACAGCCCGACTTCACCTTCATACAGCCCCACGTCTCCGTCTTACAGCCCAACTTCTCCATCATATAGTCCAACCTCACCTGCCTATAGCCCAACTTCACCTGGTTACAGCCCGACCTCACCGAGTTACAGCCCGACCTCACCGAGCTACAGTCCTACCTCGCCAAGTTACAGTCCTGCATCTCCAAGTTACAATCCTTCGGCGAGATACAGCCCTTCTCTGGCATATTCACCTACATCTCCAAAGATCTCACCCTCGAGTCCATACAGTCCTTCCTCTCCAAGCTACAGGTAATTTCTGCATAATTTTATTTATTTGTTTTGGCAGTTTTTGCGATTCATGATTGTTAAGAATTGTAACTCATGATCATGGATGGCTTGCCTTTACTAATCAAGTTACATTGCTTTTTTGGGAAAGAGTAAGATGAGGAATGATAATTGTTGCTGGTTAACCTTTACTTCTCTTAAATTATTTTCACAGGATCGAACAAGAATAGCCAAGTTCATCAATGCCATATTATTATTTCCTTTTTTTTTGTCTTTTTTCATTTGTGTGTGTGTGTTTATAGTTAGATAAATCAGGATGTCTTGAGAAGTGAGATCCAAATTGCTTTGCTAGCTGCCGCCTTTTCCTTTTGCAACTGGACTTTGCACTCACATATTACTGTTTATACTGTGGTTTGCAGCCCGACATCTCCTTCATATTCTCCGACATCTCCTTCATATTCTCCCTCTAGCCCAAGTTATAGTCCAAGCAGGTATATTGAGTTTGCTTTTGCTTCAAATAAATGCTTATTGTTTGTTGTTTTCTTTTCAATTATAGTTGTAAAACAAGGTTTGTATGCCAGAACAACTGTGCACGTCCCACTACATTGCCAGTAGATAGAAAAAAAAGGAAGGAATAATTACAAACAACCCATTAACCTAATTACAAAAAAGAAGTTATTTTCCCCCCTTCAAATTACATGAATTCCCTGACGTGTATATTATACTTTACAAATTTTGCACCTATACCTATTGCGGGGGGTACTCAAGGTAGTAACTTGTATAACAAATACAAACCTCAAAGGGTCATTTCATAAAGGATAAACTGGATATTCTTGTACTTTTTGTGCAGTTTTTTGTAATTATTCTGAAAAGAAATTGTCGTGACAAATTAGTTGTAGACATTTGACTACTCATTTTGAATACCATGAGCACATATCTGTCTATTGTTTTCTTCTTGCAAAGATTATTTGCAGTGCTCTCTTTTTAACTAGTGAAATACGATTTTTTTTTTCAGCCCATATAGTTCTGGTGGAAACCCAGATTATAGCCCGAGCTCTCCACAGTACAGGTGAGTGCTGAGTACTCGATTGTTGCATCGAAATCTGAATATGAATACTTTGTTACGTTCGTTTTGTCCTGATTTTTTATATTTATATATATATTTTTGGCTTGTCTACAGCCCTAGTGCTGGATACTCACCTAGCGCACCGGGTTACTCTCCATCTTCGACCAGCCAATTCTCGCCCCAAACGAACGATGATAAGAGTGTGAAGAACGACAAGCGCGGCCAGTGAAGTGCAAAATCTTGTGATAGTAGTGGTCGTTGAGGCATGAATAAACACGTTCTTGAGCCTTTCTAGTAATTGCAGTTGTGATTGTTGATGTAAAACTGAATATGAATTATATATGTATGCGGTGCAGTCCAGTCCAGTCGTGGGATTTGCCACTATGTTATTGATATTTAATGAAGATTTATGGTCGTGTAGCAGAAACACTTGGTTATTCTAGTTTCTTACTCGTGTCCTACCACCTTATGAATAATTGAAAGTTGGAATTGGATTGTGGTTTAAGCTCTAAAAAATAGGGGTGGCAATGAGTTTGAGTTGGGCTTTGGAATGTTGAGCTTGACTCCTTAAAAACATTCAAGGAGTTTGGGCCAACCCGAGCTTTCGACTAGAATTAGAAGTATAGGTGAGCTCATTATTAAGCTTAACAAGCCGGAGTTCGAGCTCTTTGAGCTTGGTAAGCTAGAATCTGAACTCAAACTCGATTTCATTGGTTGAAGTGTAAAGATGGAATTCATATTTTTGTCGTTTTTTGTAAAATATACTCCCTCCGTTTCACAATATAAGTCGTTTTAGAGTAAAAAGTGAATTGAGAATTGAGATATTTGAGGAGAGAGAGTAAGTTAAAAGGAAGTTGGGTAGTTTACGAAAATAAAAAAATTAAATATTTACTCATTTATCTAGGTTTCTTAATAAGTTTTTTTTTTTTTTAAAACGACTTATATTGTGAAAAACAGAGAAACAGAGAGAGTAGTTATATAAGTAATGGAAATAATTACGGTGAAAATATCATGCTCTCTATCCTCTTACATTTAGATCCATTAACTTAAAATGGTGACAAAACATTTAATATTAATAGCCTGAAATTGATATGATGATTTTTAGAATATTTAATATTAATAACCTAAAATTGATATGATGATTTTTATGGTTCGTTCAATATTAATAACCTAAAAATGATCATATACCGTAGAAGTTCTCATAAATAATATATATAGCATAAAATATGTATATTATATACATAAATACCCTCACGAGCGGCTAGCAAGTTTAAACAAATGTAAAATGAGTTATTCGAAATAATTCATTGTACACCTATATTAAGTTCAAACAAAGGTAAAATTTTTCCATACCTTAAATACATTACATCAAAACTAAATAATCACTTTTTATAAATGTCATCAATTTTAGCTATTTAGAAACATTACAATTAATATAAATGTATATTAGTAAATATAAATATATTACATAAAAAATATATATATACCAATTTATGCATATACATTTAGAAAATAAAAATAATCACTTTTTAGACCATAGTCTATATTACCATGATATAATTTACCAAAATTAATTAAGTAGTAAATAAAATGAAAATATTAACACACGAGTTTCGCAGAATAGAGAACAATAAATTCGCGAAATTCAGATTCACCTCTCTCACACACTACCACTATATAAACTCTGCATTGCGGCTAGGGTTTCACACAAACCCTACTCGCTCCTCCTACTTGTTCCTCTTACCTCCTCCACTCTCACGAGTCTCTCTTTTTTCCTTTTTACCAATTCTAGATCTGTTGATTTCGTTAACTGCAACAATGGATATGAAGCTTGATTAGGGTTTTCGCGAGCAAGTCATCTGATAGCGAGGGATTTGTTACTGGTGCTGCTCTGGGGGAGACATGGCGACAACCAATCAGTTCGATTTGCTGGGTGACGATGATGCAGAGGACCCGTCACTGCTGATTGCTGCTCTGCAGCAGAAGACCGAGCCGAAGAAAGCCGCGGCACCATCGTCTAAGGCGGCGGCTGGGGGAACCAAGCCGGCGGCTCCGGGTAAACTTCCGTCCAAGCCAACCCCCCCAGCTCAGGCTGGTTAGTTCTCTCTCTCTCTCTCTTAGAAGTTAATGTGTTATCGTTTTAACATTTTGTTCTTGCTATTGTATGCGACTGTGTGTTGGCTTTGGCACTGCTCAGTATCCGTATATGTAAGTGATGTTTTTATTGACTATAGTTGAAATTGATTGGGAAATTTATGCGTTTTTTTTTAAACTTGATTTTAATGAGTCTAGCTTCCTTGCATATTGTGATTTGTTGTCATAAATAGAACAATTGATAAGCTTACTTCTTTGACTTTTTTGCTTTGCGAGATTCTGCCTTTGATGACTTGGAAATTATTGTCTAATATTAATGTTCATCAATTAGGGTTTGAACACGTCTTTATTCCAACATTGTAGCTGTGCCGGGCTTTGATATTTTGAGACCTGATGCTATAATTTAATTTTCATATTATTTATTGATGCAAATTCTATAGTTATAGAACAATAATGTATATAACAAATAAAATCGAAAAAAGAATCATATGCAAAACATACATTTCGAGATGCTATACTGCATGGTCACAATAGTTTTTCTTGGCCTCGGTAGAAGTGGGTACAATCTGTTTTTATTGGGTTAGTTATTTATAGTAAAATGGTGGCCCAATACTCCTGGAGGCTGAGGCAGCTGGTTCATGGGGATTTATGCGAATTCTCTATGTTTCCTTTTTGTGCGAGTCATGTTTTGGGCAAATTTGTACAGAAATGACACTGTAGGATATATTTGTTTAGTTTTATCAATTTTTATTACATTGAACTTATGCACGTCAAGTTGTTGTTGGTTTTATTTTATTGTTATAGAAGATTCATTGCATTTTTCCAATTGGCCATGATTACATTTAAATTTCCCCAAATGTTTAACAATTGAATATTTAAAATTTGCTATTATCAATTTGATTTGAGTTATAACCATGTTTCACATGCTATTTCTTTACCCACTCCTTCGCTTTTTTCTTTGAGCAGTCAAGGAGGGCAAACTGGACTCAGCAAGAGGAGGTGGCCGTGGCGGAGGACGTGGTTATGGTTATGGCCGTGATCGTGGTGCTGGTGGTGGGTCCTACAGGGACTCATCATACAATGAAAATTCATATGGGAACAGGGAATTTTCTGCTGCTCAAGGCACATACGAGGCTGATGCTGGAAAGCCTTATGAAAGGCGTGGTGGCTCTGGTGGACCCCGCGATCCTGCCCGTGGTAGTCGCCGAGGTGGTTACAGCAATGGAGGAGATTTCAGAGAAGGTGACCGTGAGCGTCCTCGTAGGCAATTCGATCGCCGCAGTGGCTCTGTGCAAGGGTATTTACGTTTCTTCCTTTTGTTTTACTGTTGTCTTGTCTTTCTTTCAGTTTTGTTTTCTCTGTTTGGAACTTGGCAATTTTTCAATGTGTACAGAAACGAGATGAAGCGGGAAGGATCTGGCCAAGGGAACTGGGGAACTGAGACTGATGAACTGTCTCAGTGAGTTTTTTTATTGTTGGCAATTAGACTTTGTTTTTGGTGACATTCACGGTAGAGTTGCATTAGATTTTGTTTTCTATTAAACTGCTTTTTTGCTGACTAATTTGTTTTTTTGAATAGAATTACTGAGGGTGGTGTGGTTGAAGTTGAGAAAGATCTGAATGCTGAGAAGCCTCAATCTGCGGAGGAGATTGCTGCAGCAGAAGCAGATAAGGAAGCTGCTAGAAAAGCAGCTGAAGAGAAAGAAATCGAGGATAAGGTGAGGATACCTTTTGTTTGGGATATCTAATGATTTATGTAGTGGGCTCTTAAATTAGCTCAAAGCCCTTTAATAGTAGCCTTGTTTCTTTTTCATGACTGTAGTTAAGATGTATTAAAAGTTTGAATGTCAGTCAAAGCTATTGTTTGTAGTTAGAAGTGAGTGGATCACTTTTTTTTAGTCGACTTTGAGGAATAATTGTTGCTTTGAACTGTAGCAAATGACACTGGAGGAGTATGAAAAGGTTTTGGAGGAGAAAAGGAAGGCTCTGCAGGCTCTTAAAACTGAGGGTAGGAAAGTTGATGCGAAAGAGTTTGAGTCCATGCAACCACTTTCGAGCAAGAAAGCAAACCATGACATCTTCATTAAATTGGTAAAACCCATTTACACTTCCTATATATAGATAAATATTTCCCAGTTTGTGTTTCTCGTGCACTAAATGATTCCCATATGCAGGGTTCTGAGAAAGATAAAAAGTTAGTTGAGAAAGAAGAGAAGGCCAAAAAGGTTTATTCATATACATGTCCTTTGATTTGTATTTTAAGTTGTGCATGCACTCCATTTTATTTGTTTTTGTTTCCCGTTTTGTGAATGATTTCAAAACACCCTTATTTTGATATAGATAGTTTTTTGTGCATTAGAATCTAATCTATATTTAAGCTTTGCCGTTGCTATATCTCAATCATGGTCCTTTTATTTGTATTTTTTTGGGATTGTTCAGTCTGTGAGCATCAACGAGTTCTTGAAGCCTGCTGATGGGGAGAGGTACAATCGTGGGGGTCGAGGCCGTGGTCGTGGTGGTTTTAGAGGAGGTTATGGTGGCGGAGGCAGCGAAACGAGCAATGCCAGAGCACTTGTCATCGAGGATCCTGTTGAGTTCCCTAGCCTTGGCGGCAAATGAGATTGTGTTCTGTCGTGCTTAAGATATATATGTGCTTGCAATTTGATGATCCATCCATCCCCCATGTAGTAGTATTTTGATTTTATATCATGTCTTGCTATGTTTTTCGTTTTTAGTTTTCTGTTATAGTTTAGGGGCATGTGGACCGTTTATTCGTGATACCAGATATTTGTTACTCAGTTTTGTTCTGAATATGGAAGACAAGTTATGTTGAGTTTGACTTTTTGGAGATTTTTTCATACTTTTTGAAAAAAAAAGCTCCGTAATATAATCTTGAATGTTTCTGTTTGTCGTACAGAATTATTGTTTCTGTTGATTTTGCAGTGATTTTGGTTATTTATTTTTCTTGAAGGGACAATGATATATGTAAATGTGGACCTATAGTCTCTTATCATAGGTTTAGGTAAGAGTGGATAAGATCAGAGACCCACCTATAGTTGTTTATATCAACATAATTTTCTCGACGGATTTTGTAGTCATTTGAAAATGTTTCAAATATACATTTTTTTAATTCTTTTGAATTACTATAGTTTAGGAAAGAAAAATTTGGAGGAATGTGAAATATTTTCTTTCGAAAAACCCCAATTGCGAAAGTACCATCGATAAAATACCAATTGTTACAGTTCGTAAGTTATTGGCAGATGTCAACCGACGACTATGCATTCTTCTGTCTTAGTATTTGTCAAACAAAAAACGCATTTCTTTATATGCAAAATATAATAATTTCTAGGCTCATTTTAAAGGCTTTTAATTATTGTACTGTTAGGATATATTATCACGTTGAGTCCAATATATGTATGTACGTGCAAAATATAAGAATTTCGATGGTCGTAATCGACGAATTTTAATTATTGTACGTCATATTTGTGGAGATATTTCTCACAATTACAGTGCCACATTAGATATGGATCGAACTGTATCACATATTCAACTGTCTCACGATGTTTAGAACCTAACTCACGTCGGCCAAACTCTTGGAATATACTATATTTGAACCCAACACACGTACTGCTTTAATGGACGAACAACCCAACATTTGGAATATGGAATATAGTACAGCCCCAGGTGGTTGAGAGCCGACATCGTGAGAGCCGACATCGTGGTGCCAGACCTTCCTGTCTATGTGAGTTCTTGGGGAAGATAAGCCTATTATCCCTTGAGCGACAGCCCTTCCACTCGGCATCATCGGATTACTAAGGCCGACTTTCATCCCTGCTTGACGGGTGTGCAAAAGGAAATATCTAATCCAAGGAAAAACGAGGTTACAAAGTTGTAATCTGTTATTTTTTCACAGAAATAGACAAAAGAAATAATTGTGCAAAAACAACTATTGTGATATTTTAACAAATTTATGTGATATGCAAATCTATAATACTATAATTATGTTTTGTGATATTCTAATCACCTTTGTGATACTTTAATAATATAACTTTGTATAGGCTAGGGTTTATGAGTTGCTGATGAGCGGACTCAAGCCATGGACAATCGTCGCAAGGGGAACCACCGTCTCTCATGCCCCTGACTGATTCTACTATAGAGGCCAGAGTAAGTCTTACAAGAACTCTTTCTCATAATCATATAGAAATTTGAGCTGATTAAATTCAATCTTATTTTACTTTGACATATTTTATTATCACATATATTTCGTTGGATTTTTTTTCGAAATATTGGATATTCTGATAGAATATATATATATATATGTATCACAATATTATATACATAACTAATATATATGGTATCTAAACATTGTTTTCCATAGTTTATAATATATATATATATATATATATATATAATATATATATATATATATATATATATATGTATATGTATTGTTCAATAATATGATTTATAATCTAATTAATTCATTATTGAAATTCTAGATTATTTTTGCAATCACTAAGAAATACTTTAGTGAGAATACAATTTAACTCTATCATACCCTGGATCTGATGAAATAGGATGAATTGAGACAGTATTTTGTAAATACGTAATTATCTTAAATATATTAACCAGTTCTTTATTTTCTGATCGCCTGAAAGGGACAAAAGAAAGATCTTGTTGTTTCTTCAATAATTTCTGATCTCTTCGAACCCATATGAAGTTCTGACCATCTATCAGAGAAAAAAGAATGAACCGATCTTATAGAATTCCGTAAAAACTTCTTCGATTTCTTCCGGAAGCACGTTCCGTGATAGTCGCATCATTGTCAGTTTTTTTATGTATACTAAATATGAAAAATCAAATAAGAAATAAATAATTAGAGAATTCTATACAATACAAATCTCCACATCAAATTTCGAGAGATAAAAACTTGATTTAACAATGTGAATATATAAGATAGATGCTAAAATCTGAAAAAAAAAATAAAAAAAATAAAAACATGTCATCAATTATAACACATATTGGTTGATTGATCGATCAATGAATTTCGAGGATTTATTGCTAATTTTTGGTTTCAATTTTTTTTCTTATTATTCACGGATATTTCGTTTAACAGAAAATCAAGAGATTTAATTAATATGGAGTTTGATTCTACAATGAATCATTACATTTGGTCATCGCTCCTCTTAGGAAGGTAGCGGTTTATCCCACATCGGCTTTTCAGGAATAAGGTAGCGAGTATTTAGGACACGAGTTGGATAGAGTTGATCACGTATTTACTTGAACAGGATCAGTTCTAAAGGTTGTACCTCTGTTATAAGATTCTTTCTTGCTCGGGTCCACAAGGTCAGTACTGCTCGTTCTTGACTCGGGCCCACAAGGTCAGTAGAAGATTGTCAAGGTTAGTAGAAGACCGCGATACAAGGTCAGTAGAAGATTGTCTAGGTTAGTAGAAGATCGCGATTAACAGAACCTGTGGCTCGACTCGGGTGATCGGGTTCACAACAGGGTCAGTAGAAGATCTCAGTAGAAGATCGTTCTTACCCGACCAGAGCGTGATTAACAGACCAAGTTCAGTAGAAGATTCTTTCTTGCACTCCCTGTGGCTCGACTCGGGTCATTAGAAGACTCTTTTTTGCTCAGGTCCCCAAGGTCAGTAGAAGATGCTCGAATAGACACTCCACAAGGTCAGTAGAAGATCGTTTAGTAGATGATCGTCAAGGTCAGTAGAAGATCGTGAGTAACAGACCCTGTGGCTCGACTCAGGTGATTAGAAGATTCTTTCTTGCTCAGGTCCCCAAGGGTCTTCTAGTAGAAGATCTTGATTAACAGACCCCGTGGCTCGACTCGGGTGATTAGAAGACTCTTTCTTGCTCGGGTCCTCAAGGTCTTCTAGTAGAAGATCGTGATTAACAAACCCTGTGGCTCGACTCGGGTCATTAGAAGATTCTTTCTTGCTCAGGTCCCCAAAGTTAGTAGAACATCGTTCTTGCCTAGCCAGAATAATAGACCAAGGTAAGTAGAAGATTCTTTCTTGCTCGGCCAGAGCGTGATTACGAGACCTTGCACAAGGTCAGTAGACCTCCACAAGGTTAGTAGAAGATCGTCAAGGTCAGTTGCCCGACCCGACAAGAGTGTGATTAATAGACCAAGGTTAGTAGAAGATTCTTTCTTGCTCGTCCAAAGCGTGATTAACAGACCCCTTACCCGGCCAGAGCGTGATTAACAGACCAAGGTCAGTAGAAGATTCTTTCTTGCCCGACCTGAGCATGATTAACGGACCCTCTACAAGGTCAATAGTGTTAGAATAAGGTGACCAACAAGCCAACTTGTGGCTGTGGACTGACCTTTCTCTTGTAATACAATCAGTTTTTATTCGTAATAATACCTTTTATACATATTGGCATTCCATATCTTTTATCCCATGCTAGTTGCATAGGTATGGTCCTGATGAAGTTATTTTATTACGGTGGATTGGTCTAGCAGAACCGTGAGATAATCCAGCACGTAATGTAACTCGTCGAACTTGTTCCTAGTCAAAGGGTTACGCCATAATGAG
>BMAC01000233.1:80294-94679 GCA_014905375.1 Phtheirospermum japonicum
CCGAAGCCGCCTACCGAACGCCACTGTCGTCGCGCCACCGCAACCAGCCGGGACGACCGCCTGCCGACGTGCCGCACCGAACGCCGCGCCGTTGCTGTCAGCACGTCGCGCCTGTCTCCGTACGGCTGTGCCGTTCCAAACGTCGTGCCGCAGCCGAGGACTGCTTCGCCGCCGTTGCATCCCACCACTTTATCGCCGGAGCTCCAGTCGCGTTGCTCCTCCGCCGGGCCGTGAGGTAACGAAAGATGATCCTGGTAGATGTAAATGTATATATATGTGCTGTGTATATATACATACACATATATATATATATATATATATATGTATATATATATATATATGATTTATATGTGTGTACTGTGTATAACATATATATATGTATGTGCAGTGTATAATATATATATATATGATATATATGTATGTGCAGTGTATGATATATATTTTTGTATATTATGTATTGCATGCGTTCAGTATATGATATATATATATATAGTTATTAGAAACTGCATGCTTGATGTTAATGATATAATATGGTTAATGGTGCATGCAGTATATAAATATTATATATATGTGTTTATGATATGTGTATATAATATATAATTATAAATATGTTTAATATATTAAATAGATATCGACCATGCTTGTTCGATTTTACGAAAATCAAATTGTTTCATTTGTAAAGTTATTAAAAATATTGTTTGAATTAATTGAAATTAAAAATGGGCCGCCGTCAATTGAATTCGATTCAAAATTCCTTTTATTTAAAAATTTTTGTTTTCCGCTGCGCGACGGCACCATCAAATCCCTACAAATAAAAGATCGTCAAGGTTAGTTGCCCGGCCAGAGCGTGATTAACAAGACCAAGGTAGTAGAAGATTCTTTCTTGCCTGGCCAGAGCGTGATTAACAGACCTTCCACAAGGTCAGTACAAGATCGTGATGAACAGACCTTGTGGTTCGACTCGGGCCAGTAGAAGATTCTTTCTTGCTCGAACAGACCTTTCGCAAGGTCAGTAGAAGATGGTGATTAACAGACCCTGTAAATCGACTCAGGTCAGTAGAAGATTCTTTCTTGCTCGGGTGTCAGTAGAAGATTGTTCTTGCCCGGCCAGATCATGATTAACAGACCGGCCAGAGCCTGACCGGACCACATGTTTAATTTCTTTTATTTTTTTTTATTATTTTTATTATTTTTATTATTTACACTGATCGAACGAAGATATGGTAGATCGGGCCCGGATTGACGCCCCCTTATCTACGCCATTATTTTACCAAAGAGAGGTTTAAGCCAAAATTAGAGGATTTGATTCAATCGAGAGGATTGATTAGTCAAATCCTCTAATTGCTATGTTTGGTAAACAGAGGTTACAATTAGCTTTTTGGGTTCAAAAATCTAATTTTGAAAAAGTTCCATGTAGGAACTTTTTGAGAAGAGAGGTTTTGAATATGAATTGAAATGACAATTTTACCCTCAAATTAACAGTTTTTTTATTAATTTACATACAAGAATTTATTACAATTAAATGATAGTAATAATTATCAAATTAAATTTAATATATTGAAAAATTTACAACTCAATTTTTTTTATAAATAATCATTTTTAAATAATGATTATTGTTTTGTAAAACTTATTTTAATTATTTAATATTATAAGTTTTATTATTAATAAATGAAATACACAAACTACTAATATAATTAACTAATTAAATCAATTAATACAATTAATTATCCAATAACAACTAATGCAATCAGTTATCAACTATCATTGATTATCATTGATTTACAAAGGGAAAGGGTCATTGTTTAGAAAACCATAAAATAAGAGTAACTATCATTGATTATCATTGATTTACAAAGGCAAAGGGTCATTGTTTAGAAAACCATAAAATAAGAGTTTAAAGCAAGCAAGCAACATAAAATAATAAAACATGAGGCTGACGCCACTGAACCCCGCAAAATCTGTTATTAACATAATTTCGCTCCTTGAATGCAATTTCTAGTTCCGTCCTATTTCACATTGTCGAATACCTTTAATTTCCACCTAAAGCAACGCCAGAATTGACTACCTTTTTATCTACTTATGAGAAATCACATGAAAAATTCAAATTATGTTTTAAGCAATGTTATAAATGAAATTAAATGTGACAATATATTCAGTCAATAGGAAACAAAAATTCAATCAAATCATATTCCATGAAGCCTTCATAGATTATCCTTGTTACTATTATTAAAAAAATATTAATTTTATATCAAATGTGACCTACGTGAATTTTAAAAATGTATTATCTTATAAATTTAATAAATTATTGTGTATTGAACTATAAAATTTCAATCTATGTCAAAAGCTAAGTCAATTGTGTATTCATTGTTAATATGATAATAGGGCGTATATGAGAAAAAATAATAATTATATACTAAATGAAGCAACAAGTCTATTTCTTTGGAACTCGCGAAATAATAATGCTATCTATAATTTCTTTTGGATGAAGTGACTAAGTAAATGTTAAACTAACTGGCCAAGCACCTTCATAATTTTGTAACAAAATGGGATGTTAATAATAGTTAATTGCCAAGAGTACCCTTGTATTTTAATAATTTAATATCACCCTTATATATTAATTCAAAATTTTCATAATTTATATGTTTATTTCGATTGTTTCGTTTGACAAATAAAAAATTCTGGTGATTCGGTTAATTATGTGTCATTCGAGCCAAATAACTATCCCATGTAATATTATATTTGTATTGTATCCTTTTCTTTTATTATATCTTTCCAAAGTTAATATTTTCATTTTATTATATTTTTTCTAATTCAATATTCTTCCTTTATTTAATTTAATATTTTTCTCTTATTCTCTCAATATAAGATATAATAAGTCATATATAATTAGTAGAAAATACATATTTTAATTATAAGATAAATTACATATGAAATAATTGTAATAACAAAAAAATTAATTGTGAAAATACAATAATTTTATTTTTGGGTCACAAATCACCCTTATATATTAATGCAAAATCCTCCTAACCTATGTGTATGCTTCGTATGCTACGTTGGAGAAATAAAAAATTGTGGTGCTTCGTTTGCTTATGTGTCATCCGAGCGATTTACCTAATTTAATACTTTTCTTTTATTGTATCTTACCTAACTTGATTCTTTTATTATATTTTTCCTTATTCAATACTTTTCTTTGATTCTCCTAATATAAAAATATAAATAAGTCATATATAATTAGTAGACAAAATCTAAATTAGTTATTTTAATTAAAAGACAATCTACATATGAAATACTTTTAATTACAAAAAAAAGATATTATGAAAATAATTAAATAAGTTTTAATGATAATAGAATTTGAAATAAATTTATTTTTGGAGTTTTAAATATTCCATCTAGGTAAAATATGAGTTATTTACAATAATCTAAGTATGTAACTAAATATTAATAATGTATTCAATCTAAACATAAAAATATTAAATTATACTAACAATTAATAAATATTATTATACACCAGTACAATGCGACACGGGTTGAGGGTATGACAACTTTTAAATCTCTCAAAGTATGTAACTAATAATTATTTACGAATTTATTCTAAACATTAATTTATAAAATAATTTAATAATAATAATTAATAAAATAGATATTACACGGGATCAGAATGTGACTCCTTTTGAATTTTTGTAAATATGTAACTAAAATTATTAATGAACTTAATTTAAACACCAAATACAAAGTTATTTATATTTATAATAATTAATAAATAGAATAGACATCTACAAGGCACGGGTTGAGAATACATTATTTTAAATTTTTATATTAAATTTAAATTTTTATAATTATCACAAATATTTTTCATATTTATCTTTTGATAAGTCCCGTGTAATACACGAGTGTTAAACAAGTTTATATTAATACAAAATCCTCATAATCTGTGTCTGCTTCGTATGCTTCGTTTGAATAATAAAAATATTTCGTGCTTCAATTGTTTACGTGTCATCCAAGTCTAATATATACCTAATTTAATATTTTCCTTTTATTGTATCTTTCCTAATTTAATATTTTTTCTTTATTATATTTAGCTTAACTTACTAGTTTTCTTTTATTATATTTTGTCTAATTCAATAATTTTCTTTTATACTCCTAATATTAAAATATAAATAAGTCATATATAATTAGTGGAAAAAACATAAATGGATTATTTTAATTAAAAGACAAGTTACATATGAAATAACTTTAATTACAATAAAAATTATTTATGAATATAATTAAATAAATTGTATATATAATAAAAGTTGAAATATTTTATTTTTGGAATTTTAAATATTTTGTATAGTTAGATTATGATATATTTGTACTAAATTGAGTATGTAACTAAATATTAACAATGAATTCAACCTAAATATAGAAAGAATAAAATTCTAAAATAATTATTTAATATTTATTAGACAATGGCACAATGCGAGAAGGCTTGAGAGTATGACACATTTTGAATTTTTCAAAGTATGTAACTATAATTATTAATAAAATAAATCTAAACTTAAAAATATAAAATGAGTTAGTAATAATTAATTAATATAGATCAGAGACTGGTTGAAATGTGACATCTTTTGAATTTTATAAGTATGTAAATATAACTATTAACGAATTTAATCTAAATATTAAAATATAATATTAATTAATAATTATAATAATTAATAAATTGAAAAGGGCAAGGGTTGAGAACACATCATTTCAATTTTTTATTTTAAAATATCTAAAACTTTTCACTTTGTAATTTTCACAAATATTTTTCATATTTAGTTTTTTTATAAATCCCGTGTAATACACGGATGTTAAACTAGTATTCTATATATGTAATTACGAGTTATTTATAATAATCTAAATATGTAATCAAATATACTAAGTAATCTAGTCAATTTAAATATAACAATATAAAATATGTAAATGAATTTAATATGATATTAAAATATAAAATTATTTAATACTTATAGCAATTAATAGACTCTTCCTATTTTTATCTTGTCTAGTTCGTGTTTAAATTACAAATAAGCCCATACCAACTCATGCATCCTTATTCTGGCCTATTCTAGGATATTTCTATCTATTATATATATACGTGATTAAACTATCCCTCTTCATTGAAATCATGGATTCAACAATAACCCTAAGAAGCTCCGATGGCGAAGAGTTTGTGATATCGGCCGCCTTATCCACAACCCTTAAGAAGACGGTGGACGGTGTAATCCCTCTTGATAGTGAAACCCTAGAGACGGTGATCGCCTACCTCAATGCCAACGACGACGAAAAGAGGAACTTCAACGTTGTCGATAAGGAACTTGGTCTCCTCAAGAAGCTCTTTATGGCCGCGCACAACTTGGAGATACGAGGATTGCTTGATGTTGTCGCCGCGAGGATAGCCGTTATAGTTGAGAAGAAATCAATAGATTGGTTTAGGCGCGAGTTTGGGGTTGAAGACGCTTTCACACCCGAAGAGGAGGCGGCGATTAGGCGGGAAGACGCCTGGGCTTGGGACGAACTTGAAGAACGAGAAGACGAATAGATTTCTTTTTTATTATTATTTATAATTTATTTATTTATTTTGGTTATAGTAGGTTTACTCTTATAATAATGTTGTTACTCGTTTCTTATTCATCACCGATTTGGTTTTATATTCATTATTACTAAGTATTGCATATTCATGACGTTTTCATATTCACCGGCTCTTGTATATGTGCATGCCGAATTCATGATATATATGTGTAGTACAGAGAGCTTTATTATTTTTTGTTGATGTGGTGTCTGTTAATTTCTTGCCTCTTTCTTCAATTGCAACGTGAAATTTAAAAGTTATGGGGAAAAAAATTGACTTTAAATTATTTGGCTAATACAGTCCTGATTAATTAATAGTATTTTAATTAATCACTCTCCCTCTTTCCTCATAATTATATTAATATCATAAATTTGACTTAATTTCTTAAAATAATTGGGGCGACAAAAATAAGATGTGAAAATATTCTTTAACAATATTGAACTATACTTGAGTTTTGTATCGGACTAATTAAAAAATTGTAATTTAGAAATTTTCATATTTCTATCTTCATATTTATATTTTTAAATATTTATTATTATATTTTACTTTTTCATTAATAACTAAATATTAATTTTATTAATTTTAATTTTATTTTTAATTATAATACAATTATCTTTATTGTGAGACAAGGGTATCTAGATAAGTATAAGATTCTACAGTATTCTACAAGAACTAGGGTAAGGAAACCTAATAAGACACGCACTCGACACTCAAGTATTTATCTACCTATATATAACCCTCTTGTTTACTTCTTCACATAAATTAATTAGTCAGCTATATATTCAACCAAAAAACCTAGATCCCTCTCCAAATATGGAGAAAACCGTCCCAATAAGAAGCTTCGACGGCCAAGAATTTGTGATCTCTGAATTCTCCACCGCCTTATATGCAACCCTTAACAAGGCGGTGGAAGAAACTAGCTGATAAAACTAAAAAGATTGATTATCAAAAATAGGGGACACTAACTTCAAATTCGATATCAGCGGCTTTAATAGTGATGGAATAACGTCATAGCGACCTGATTGATCCTGAATAGTGATGAAATAATATCACAGCGACCTGATTGATTTTCAAAAAGCCTCCTAGTGATCTAATCGATACTGCAAAATAATACCTTCAACCGATAAATAGGTCATAACATGTCGTTAATATAGAAAAAAGTAACAAAAGAGGTAGAAGATTTTAGGTTGTTAATATGGAAAAAAAAGTAATGAAAGAGGTAGAACAATCTAGGTCCCGGCGTATTCTGTTATTATGATGATATGTTAGTAGAGGTAGAAGGTTTTAGATTCCGGTATATTCTGTTATTAGGATGATATGTTAGTACTGTATTATGGTTAAATATGGTTATGAGCTTCGATAGGTGGATAACATGATAATAATAAGGTTTTATAGTTATTTTACCTGATTATCACAAGCGAGTCATAATTCCATGTTGCCTTCAAACCTTAATACCTGCACCCTTACGAGTAATGAAAAAGTGTTAACTTAAACTATTTATAAATGTTCTTTTTAGGGTTTCATGAAATCAGACATCCTATTTCGAGAATTCAGGGCCGTTATGCCATATCACCCGCCCGAATTCTTTTCTACTACTTTGCCCCGAGCCCTTAATCCGAGTGCCCTAGCGCAGACTAACACCTCGAGCCTAGATGTAATAGCTCTCGTATTCATACAACGTCTTTATTTTCCTCATGTGAATTTCTATTTCAAACTTTTTAAATGCCACGAACCATATAACTCACACTAAGATCAAGGCATGATGCTGAACCCTGAGCCTTGTACCAAGCTTCCTGCCTTGCCCCGAGCTCCAACTGGGAACCCTTATTTCACCGCAAAATAGTTACTCCTCCCCAACTGTGGTCACTTAACTTTCCAGCAAGTGGTCATAGTTATTTTAGGGGAGCTTATACAATATTGGTTCTGAAGAAGTTCCTATCCCGCGGGGTTCACAAAAAAACCCGATCCTTTTTCCCAGCCCTTATGTACTTGGTCGTAATAAATTATGTTGCTTGGTTTAATTGGTTCTTCCCTTTTCTCCACATCTTCAAATTCAAGCCCCAGTCTTGAGTCATTGCCAGTTCTACACCATCTTCGGTGAAAATATTCTAGACCCGAAGTCATGATCCAAGGTCATTTCATGATACTTTAAAGCTCCAAGATCTTTCTATGAGTTTATCATTGGGCTGGAAACCATACAGACCCGATCTCTTTATATGATCTCCACCTTGAGCCCGTAATAGAGTTTTTTCTAGCAATGATCAATACTCCATGAGCATTTTTAATAAGATCTGACCTCGATCTGCTACCACGAATTTTGGGCACTGATTCCCTTACCCCGGCATCAAACTTTGAGTTTAGTCCTCCTTAAGCTTTGAGATGGAGCTCCTTCTCCATGATCTCTCGGAAGATATTGGCCAATCTGACCTCTCTACTATGCATTCTGTAATTTTTTTTATGGTTACACATATTATTTAATAATAACGATGATTGGAATTTTATATTATTAATTAACTTACTGCTTCTTTCCGATGATATAAACCAGATGTTGCCTCTCTAGTGGGCTTAGTATCTACCGAGACTTACCCGTATCGGACGACGTATGTGTAATCATACATGGCGCTGAATGATCAGTACCAAATCCCACGTAGTTATCGTCGAAATCAGCTAAATGATTAGGTGTCATAGAATGTGACACTGGATCTGATCGACCGGACCGAAACCGCATCCACAGCCCCTCGACATCTGATAAATATACATATAGTACGAGCATTTTACAAAATACAAATATATATCAACAAGATAAAATAAGAACATTAAGAAATAAAATTATTTTAAAAGATACTAGATATATATATCAATTTGTAACTTCTTGTTGTTGTAAAAGTTATCATGTACAATATTCTCTTTTGGTACAATCTCTTTGATTAATTCAGTCGGTTGATCATAACACTTCTGATGCATGATGATTCTCTGAATTTAGATTCATGAGACGGGAAATGAAAGACAGCTGAGTATATCCCTCTCACTCGAAATACAAGGTCTGATTTCTAACTTTTAACATGTCATAAAACTTTCGGGCATCGTGGTTCGACGACTATTCCATATCTGCAGCCACGATAAAATAGGACCGGCTGCATCTTCAACCATATTGATGTACGCATTTGATGATTATTCTGGAGCAATGTAAAAGGGTCCTCCAGCGTGAAAATCGTGATAACGACGGGTGGTGGTGGGTCGGCTTTCTCCGTGGTAGGTCTTGTTATAGTAATTCGGTTCGAATCCATATCTAACTAGGTGATACTTGATCTTGTTGATGTCGAGAGACCTATAGTTCCTACATCTATTAAGATTATAAGGACACTTCAACATCTCTCTGTCCTTATGCGTGGAATGTGTTTGAGTAAATTCAATGAAAAGTTCGACCCCGTCCATGATAGGAAGTCGTTGACGATTCATTTGTAGATCCAACAATGGTTAGAACGCATCCTATAATTACCATATTGTTATTTAAGTAATTGATATATTGATAAACGGGCAATGTGAGGTTGGGTATAAAATGATTGAATTATTAGTAAGGGCCATATCCCATTCGAAAATGTGACATTCGGTAATACGACGTCTTAGTATATGAATTGTGTGACCTAAGAATTTCGGCAGTATCTCCCTTAGTTCTTCAAGTACACATATACTGTAGTGCACCCGAGAACAAAAGAGAGTTTACTGAAACCAGAATTTTTTTAATCAACAAAAAATTCACACATAAGATAAGCCATATTTCAATCACATTGTCAAACTGTCTAAATAAGTGGACAATTCAGGACTTAGTACCAAACTCTTGATTTGATACTAAATCCCAAATGAGTTTAACAAATAGTGTTTTAGTGTAGAAAGAAATAGTATTATCGGTCAAAACAATTTTAAAATACATTATCGAAGGGACAAAATCTCATGATCGGCGTCATACACTACGTCATCACCGACATATGCACGAATCAATCACAACACTTACCAATCCCAACATGTATATTATTCAGAAATCATAAAAAATATATATAACAAACAACATTCATTACAAATCACCACGGCATTTCAAAACCACCATCAACGCACATTTTAAAACTTTTCAAACCACCATCATTTAAAAAAAACTAAAATCTGTTATTGGAGGGACAAAACCTCCCTGTCGGTATCGTACACAACGTCATCGCTGACATCTACACCAACCAGTCACAACACCAATAATTAAAATATATTATTCACGAATTATAACATATATATTAAATACAACATTCACGTACCGATCACCACGACATTTTAAAATCACCACCACATACATGTTAAAAAATAATTACATAATTAATCTCTAAATGAACACTAACTACCTAACTACTCTTAGTTTAAGTTAATTGTATATATCAAGCCCTAAATTAAATCCTAAATCTATAATTAAACTTAAATTATATAACAAATCCAAATTTATATCCTAATTATAAATTAATCTCTAAAACTAACCCTAGCTAATCCCTAATTCACAATTCAAACCCCAAATTAATAATTAAACCCTTGTCAGTTCAACTCTAATTCACAATCGAACTCTGATTCAAGCCCAATTCAAGAATAAACACGTAGTTAACCATAATTATAACATAAAAAGACAAAAAAAAACATAAAAACTTACCTTGGTGGTTGGCGGCTGGAGCAAGCGTCTCCTGAAGGTTGACAGTGGCTGCTGCTGGAGGTGGTGGTTGTCGGAGGCAGTGGCGGATGGTGGAGGCGAGGCAGAGAGGAGAAATGAAGGAGAAGAGAAAAAGGGAGGACAACCTCTGCGGCCTAAGTCTATTTTATACGCACATTACTAAAGGGAAAACATTGCCCAAGGTATACCGAGGGCTGCAATTGTCCTTGAATAATTTTTAGGGGAGCTAATTGACCTCGAGTTTTTTGAGGAGATTGACTTGCCCTTGATTTTTTAAGATTAAAGAAATATGTATATTTACCGATCAATTAGTATTTCTCATGATTCAAAAACAACGAAACTAATATTGTGTTATCTTTCATGAAAATAACGAAGCCTCATTATTTACGTTTGTAATGGAATAAGTCGATCGATCGTATCGTGGGTTCTATTGATCAAATTACATGTTACATGTCAATACGTACATGTTCAATAATAATTATGTAGTAAGAGAAAGTTAAATACCACAACAAAAAGCAGGCAACTACTGACGGGTTCGACCGTCAGCAATCCCCTGTACAAGATTCGATATCTGTCAGCATTTGCTGACGAGTGATGCTTGTCAGCATTTACTGATGAGTCAAACCCATCAGCAAGTTCAAATAATGCTGACATGTTTTCTGGAGCATTTGTTGATGGGTCAAGCCCGTCAGCATTTTCAAATAAATATTTTTTAAAATTTTATTTTATTTATTATTTTTACCTATATTTATGTCACAAATTAATAATCAAATATGAAAATTAATTCGCATTTTCCAAAAAATATATAATTAAGAATAAAATATAATTAATTAACAAAAATATCTTATAATTTATAGAGTTTAAATAAAATATCAAACATAAATATTCTTTGTTCCTAATTACTACTCTGCAGAATCATTTGGAGAATCAGTTGGAGAACCACGTGAAGAATCAGAGGGCGGCTGCCGAAGTCGCCCTCACATCGCTGCGGGGACTTCCTGCATCACCTGCTCACGAAGAGTCGCCATCAACTCGAGTTGCTCATGCGCATGCTCCTCGTGCATCGCTGGAGATGATCCTGATGTGCCCGCTCGCTCGTCTCGAGCTGACTCTTAACTTGGCTCTTAAAAACATCCATATGTGTCTGGAGTTCTGTAACACGGCTATCTGGAGTAGAGGAGGTACCGCCTCTGAAAGTTTTCGAAGCCAGAAGACCTCCTAAGCATCCCATGCCAAATTGACGACCCTTGTTCACCCCGACGGTCTCTAGATAGACCGCGTTCTCGTCAACGTCAGTAGGATCCTGCTGTGATGAAGCACGTCTCTCCCCTAGACGTCTTTGATACTCTTCCTGCAATATTTTGATTGATGTATAGTTACCGTTACATTTTAAGTGCATACAATAATATTATATGATTTATTTTAATAATATTATATATTATTTATCTTTCTTTTTTATTTAAAGGGACTGAGGACAACAAATGCCCTTGTGTTTTTCTAAGGGGAACTAATTGCCCTTAGATTTTTCCGAGAGGATTGAATTGCCCTCGGTTTAAAAAAAAAAGAATATTTTACCTATCAATTAGTATTTATTGTTATTCTAAAATAACGAAACCATTCTTGTGGTATCTTCACGTAATAACGACGCTTCATTATTTAAGTTTGCAATGAAATAAGTCGATCAATCATGTCGTGAATACTATTGATCAAATTACACGATACATATCAATATGTACATGTTTGATAATAATATGTAGTAAAACCTAGTTAAATACATTTTAAATGCGATAAATAACATTATATGGTTTGTTATAATACAATTATATTTTTTAAAATATTATTATCTATTTTTTTATTTAAAAGGACCGAGGGCAGCAATTGCCCTCGGGTTTTTTCGAGGGGATTAACTTGCCCGCGGTTTTTTTTTGAGGTGATATAGTGCCCTCGACAATTTTGAGGGAATTTTGCACTCAGTATATTTACCCTCATAAAACATTTGATATTGATTTCGATAATAATGATGATAAATGTTGCCGCCTAGTTTACAAATGATTTACCGAGGATGGTGTTACCTAAAGTAACTCCCCTCGGTAATGCATGGGGAAAATATGTTATCGAAATGCCTTTGATATTGCCAAGGGCAATTTTTCCCTCAATAGTGCCCTAGTATTTTACTTTTTTTTAGCAGTATAGTAGTAGTGTTTGTTGATCATAAGGATGTGTTTGGGAAACGAGTTGGTATATATGATGAGCTTATTTGTAATTGTAGACCAAGGCGCCCATGAAATAAGGAGAGGCAAATATATCAATTGTGTCGGGTTCTTAGCAGGACGATTAACTCATAAGTTATGAGATTTTAAATTTGTTATTACATTTGGTATGTAATTCTTTTTTCATCATTTACATGTAATTATATCAAAATCACTCTACTTCATTTACTCTGATTAATTTTTACAAAAATCGAGAGTAGACAATAAATACATAATTAATTAACTGACATATATGAGAAATGTAACACTTTAACTATATTAATTAGTATTTTCACAATATACGTAATCGTCGTGCGGCTATCTCTTGAAAACGGAGGAGTGTTATTTTCATGGAACAAAGGTTTATTATTATTATTTCTTTGGTGATTTGATTAAGTTTTGTTTCCTATTAATTGAATACAATGTCGCATTTAACTTTTTCTATTTATTTAAATAAATTTTATTTATATTGTTTGACTTGAAGAAATATAGTTTTATGAACCTTGTTCTAATTTCTTTATTTAAAGTAGATGTGAAAACACATCCCAGAGAGGTACATCAGTACTACACATAGAAAAGTTAATAAGAATTTCCTTAAGAAAAAAATAGAAAAAAGTAAAAAAGAAAAAATATGATAGATAGAATAAGCGGAAAATAACCACCAGCAATCCAAATACAAATCCCGTAAACATCACCACATTCCAAGAATACACATAAGCATAATTAATCAGATTTCATAATTTCATCTTCATACTAAATCTCTTCCTATTACTCAAACTCAATATATGGTGATATATTGAGTTACTAAGGGATTGTTTGGATTAGAATTAGTTGGGATTCTAAATTTTGGTATTCAAAATTTTGAGTATTGAACATTATGTGAATAGTAAGAATTTTTGTTTGTTATAGGATTCAAAATCCTTTACTTTTTATTGTAGGTGTCAATCATGTCTGCAAAGTGGATGATAATGTATTATTGTATTGTATTTAGTAATATTTAATTTTTTAAATATAATGATGATATAATAAAATAATTGAGTGTGGGGTAAAGTGTAAGAAATTGTTGGTTGTGGGCTGAAAATTTGAGTCGTAGAACAAACGAAAATTGAGATTTAGAATTTCAATCCTGGTATTGGGAGTCCTAAACCAAACAAGCCCTGAGAAATTAAGACATATCAATACTTTGATGTTAACACTACAAATTTCTAAGATATTATATTTACCACAAAAACATAATGAATCGTAGCAGCAATACCTGTAATAACATCAATCTTTCTCCAGGTTACTTTGTTTGGCCAACTTTTAGATTCATTCCCATCAAATTAGAGGTGTCCAGCGGTTTGCACAAATCGGCCAAATTGGCAGTTCGAACTGGCGGTCAATGGTTCGTTTCGCCAAATTCGTCAATTTTTTCCTCGGAAATCATGGCGGGAAAGAATGGCGCCAGAATACCGAGGGAAATTTCGAGGGAATTGCTTTCCCTTGGAAAATAATGAGGGAATATTAGTTCCCTCGGTTTTTCCCTCGGAAAACTGTTGTTTTTTTGTAGTGGTGAAAGATATAAGTTATCACAATTTTATTGAATTGTAAAAATAATTAATCTCTCCATCGCGATCGTGTGGCTATTACTTATAAAATAAAATATTTTTCTTATTGATCACAAATTCAAAATATGAATGAGTTTGGAGTTAAAAAATGACTTAGAAAATGAATATTTAAAAATGTATAAAAAAATCTAAAACAAACAAATAAACAAACCGGCGATTTGAACCGCCGGTTCACGGTTTGAGTAACTGAACTGCCTTATTGGCGGTTTCGATTCCAATTTGAATCGTGGTCAACGGTTA
>BMAC01000233.1:94704-105710 GCA_014905375.1 Phtheirospermum japonicum
CACCACGGGCCTCCCATGGCATGAACAATATATATACAAATTTGTTTTAAATCCTGGCCGATCACCACGGCCTCCCATGCATGAACAATATATATACAAATTTGTTTTAAATCCTGGCCGATCACCACGGCCTCCCATGCATGAACAATATATACACAATATAATGGGCTGAATAAACCCTAAATTTGAAAGCAAACCCTACACAAGCTTAATTATTCATAAAATGGCCCCTAATTAATTGATTAATCCTAAATTGAACCCTAATTAATTGATTAATCCTAAATTGAATCCTAATTGTGTAATTATTACTAAATTGAAACCCTAATTACAAATTAAAACCTAAATTGAAACCCTAATTCAAAGTTAAAACCTAAATTGAAACCCTAATTTAAAATTAAAACATATAATAAACCATAATTACAAATTAAAAACTAAATTGAGAATACATACAAATAATATACAAAAATTAAAAAAAAATAAAATGAACCTGTGGATGGCGTCTGGCGGCTGTGGACGGCGGCTGAGGCGAAGGCGGACGGCGACGCTCGGCTGCTGGCGGCGGCAATCTTCGCGGCGGCACACGGCGGCTGGAGGCGAAGGCGGACGTACGGCGGCTCCTGGTTGCTCGCGGCTGTGGACGACGGAGGTGGCTCGGACGGCGGGTGGTGGCTCGGACGGCGGCAATCTCCTTGGTTGCTGACGGCGGCAAATCTCCTCGGACAGACGGTGGCAAATCTCGAGGGTGGTCGTTCGAGGGCGGCGGCTCGGGCGGTTCCTCGCGGCTGTGGACGGCGACGGTGGCACGGACGACCTGGTGGCTCGGACGGCGACTACTTCTTTTTCTTTCTCTTTCTTTCTATTTCTTCTTCTGTGCGCAGCGGGGGCTTGCCCGCTGATATAATTAGGGCATATTCCGAGGGACATAATCCCTCGGAAAACCGAGGGACTTTATCCCCCTCGGAATAATTCCGAGGGAATGAGTAAATCCCTCGAAATTCCGAGGGATTTTTGATTCCCTCGGAATGTTCAAAAATAAAAAAAAATCGAAATAAATAGGAAAAAAGAAAAATTAGAAAAAAATATGTTTTATTTCCGGGACGCCAGGCACATCCCTCCCCGCCCCGGGCGTAATTTCTCGGGTCTTCTTACTATTTTTCTATTTTTTGGGGGGGTTTTTTCCATTATTCATCTAAAATCGGAAAAAAAAATAGAAAACGCGTGCGGAATGATCGACGCCCGCCCCCGTGGTTCCACGACGCCGAGGCGCACCCCTCCTCTAATTTGGAAAAACCACGACGCTACATCGCTTCGCGTTTCCAACCGATGGAGTTCATCGATCGATCGTAGCTTGTTGTTGTGTCGAATCGCACGTCACGTGGGACACGCACGTGCTCGGTGGTATTTTTTCTTTTCAATTTGGGGTCAAAAACCACCCCACGTGCCTAAGGATGATAGGATCGGTTTCGTTTTTACGATTTTTCCATTTTTTCCTATTTATTTCGATTTTTTTTTTTTTGAACATTCCGAGGGATTATCAATAATCCCTCGGAATTCCGAGTTTATCCTCGGAATTGAGGTTTTATTCCTCGAAAATTTCAAAAATAAAAAAATCGAAATAAATAGGAAAAAATTAGAAAAAAAAAGAGTTTATTTACGGGTCGACGCGGCGCACACCTCCCCCGCCCCGGGCGTAATTTCTCGGGTCTTCTTACTATTTTTTACTATTTTTTTATTTTTTTGGGGTTTTTTCCATTATTCATCTAAAATCGGAAAGAAGAATAGAAAACGCGTGCGGAACGATCGACGCCCGACCCTCGTGGTTCCACGACGCCGAGGCGCACCCCTCCTCTAATTTGAAAAAACCACGACGCTACATCGCTTCGCGTTTCCAACCGATGGAGTTCATCGATCGATCGTAGCTTGTTGTTGTGTCGAATCGCACGACACGTGTGACACGCACGTGCTCGGTGGTATTTTTTCTTTTCAATTTGGGGTCAAAACCACCCCACGTGCCTAAGATGATAGGATCGGTTTCGTTTTTACGATTTTTCCATTTTTTCCTATTAATTTCGATTTTTTTTTTTTGAACATTCCGAGGGAATCAAAAATCCCTCGGAATTCCGAGGGATTTCTTCAATTATCCCTCGGAATTCCGAGGGATTTTCATTCCCTCGAAAATTTCAAAAATAAAAAAAGATCGAAATAAATAGGAAAAAATTAGAAAAAAAATAGGGTTTATTTCCGGGTCGACGCGGCGCACACCTCCCCGCCCCGGGCGTAATTTCTCGGGTCTTCTTACTATTTTTTACTATTTTTTCTATTTTTTTGGGGTTTTTTCCATTATTCATCTAAAATCGGAAAGAAGAATAGAAAAACGCGTGCGGAACGATCGACGCCCGACCCTCGTGGTTTTTATTCGTTTCTATTTTTTACTAATTCTTCTATTTTTTTCATTTAATATCGAAAAAGAATAGAAAACGCGTGCGGAACGACACGTGCTCGTTTTTATCTCTAGCCGATCGGATAGTTAATTTCAACAGCAGACTTATCAAATATGACGACATTATCAAAATCTCGGGAGACAAAAGAAACTATATATATATATATAATATTTCTTTCATTCTTTTCTTCAAAAGCAGTTGCACATACAAGAAATAAAGATTGATTTCTAGAGACGACTCTAAATAAATTAACTAGATGCAGAAATATAATTGAATCGAGCACCCCCCCCCCCCCCCTATTTTTTTATTTTTTTAAAATATTAATTAAAATTTCGAGGAATTAAATTTTCCTCGGTTTTATTCCGAGGGAACCAATAATCCCTCGAAATAATTCCCTCGAAAATTTAATTAATATTTAAAAAAATAAAAATTAAACCGAGGGATTTTGGATTCCCTCGGTTTCATTCCGAGGGATTTCTTATTCCCTCGAAAGCTTTTCAATTAAAAATAAATAAATAATAATATTCCGAGGGAAATTCGTTTCCCTCGGTTTTTCGAGGAATTATTCCCTCGAAATAAATTCTCTCGCCAAATTCGTCAATTTTTTCCTCGGAAATCATGGCGGGAAAGAATGGCGCCAGAATACCGAGGGAAATTTCGAGGGAATTGCTTTCCCTTGGAAAATAATGAGGGAATATTAGTTCCCTCGGTTTTTCCCTCGGAAAACTGTTGTTTTTTTGTAGTGGTGAAAGATATAAGTTATCACAATTTTATTGAATTGTAAAAATAATTAATCTCTCCATCGCGATCGTGTGGCTATTACTTATAAAATAAAATATTTTTCTTATTGATCACAAATTCAAAATATGAATGAGTTTGGAGTTAAAAAATGACTTAGAAAATGAATATTTAAAAATGTATAAAAAAATCTAAAACAAACAAATAAACAAACCGGCGATTTGAACCGCCGGTTCACGGTTTGAGTAACTGAACTGCCTTATTGGCGGTTTCGATTCCAATTTGAATCGTGGTCAACGGTTAAACGAACCATTGACCGCCAGTTCGAACTGCCAATTTGGCCGATTTGTGCAAACCGCTGGACACCTCTAATTTGATGGGAATGAATCTAAAAGTTGGCCAAACAAAGTAACCTGGAGAAAGATTGATGTTATTACAGGTATTGCTGCTACGATTCATTATGTTTTTGTGGTAAATATAATATCTTAGAAATTTGTAGTGTTAACATCAAAGTATTGATATGTCTTAATTTCTCAGGGCTTGTTTGGTTTAGGACTCCCAATACCAGGATTGAAATTCTAAATCTCAATTTTCGTTTGTTCTACGACTCAAATTTTCAGCCCACAACCAACAATTTCTTACACTTTACCCCACACTCAATTATTTTATTATATCATCATTATATTTAAAAAATTAAATATTACTAAATACAATACAATAATACATTATCATCCACTTTGCAGACATGATTGACACCTACAATAAAAAGTAAAGGATTTTGAATCCTATAACAAACAAAAATTCTTACTATTCACATAATGTTCAATACTCAAAATTTTGAATACCAAAATTTAGAATCCCAACTAATTCTAATCCAAACAATCCCTTAGTAACTCAATATATCACCATATATTGAGTTTGAGTAATAGGAAGAGATTTAGTATGAAGATGAAATTATGAAATCTGATTAATTATGCTTATGTGTATTCTTGGAATGTGGTGATGTTTACGGGATTTGTATTTGGATTGCTGGTGGTTATTTTCCGCTTATTCTATCTATCATATTTTTTCTTTTTTACTTTTTTCTATTTTTTTCTTAAGGAAATTCTTATTAACTTTTCTATGTGTAGTACTGATGTACCTCTCTGGGATGTGTTTTCACATCTACTTTAAATAAAGAAATTAGAACAAGGTTCATAAAACTATATTTCTTCAAGTCAAACAATATAAATAAAATTTATTTAAATAAATAGAAAAAGTTAAATGCGACATTGTATTCAATTAATAGGAAACAAAACTTAATCAAATCACCAAAGAAATAATAATAATAAACCTTTGTTCCATGAAAATAACACTCCTCCGTAAATCCCTCGGAATTCCGAGGGATTTTTGATTCCCTCGGAATGTTCAAAAAAAAAAATCGAAATAAATAGAAAAAAATGGAAAAATCGTAAAAACGAAACCGATCCTACCATCTTAGGCACGTGGGGTGGTTTTGACCCCAAATTGAAAAGAAAAATACCACCGATCACGTGCGTGTCCACACGTGTCGTGCGATTCGACCAACAACAAGCTACGATCGATCGATGAACTCCATCGGTTGGAAACGCGAAGCGATGTAGCGTCGTGGTTTTTTCAAATTAGAGGAGGGGTGCGCCTCGGCGTCGTGGAACCATGGGGGTCGGGCGTCGATCGTTCCGCATGCGTTTTCTATTTTTTTTTTCCGATTTTAGATGAATAATGGAAAAAACCCCAAAAAAATAGAAAAAACAGTAAAAAATAGTAAGAAGACCCGAGAAATTACGCTCGGGGCGGGGAGGTGTGCGCCTCGTCGACCCGGAAATAAACCCTATTTTTTTTCTAATTTTTTCCTATTTATTTCGATTTTTTTTTATTTTTAAATTTTCGAGGGAATAAAAATCCCTCGGAATTCCGAGGGATTTTTGATTCCCTCGAAATGTTCAAAAATAAAAAAAATTGAAATAAATAGGAAAAAATGAAAAAATCGTAAAAACGAAACCGATCCTATCATCTTAGGCACGTGGTTTGGTTTTAACCCCAAATTGAAAAGAAAAATACCACCGAGCACGTGCGTGTCCACACGTGTCGTGCGATTCGACCAACAACAAGCTACGATCGATCGATGAACTCTATCGGTTGGAAACGCGAAGTGATGTAGCGTCGTGGTTTTTCCAAATTAGAGGAGGGGTGCGCCTCGGCGTCGTGGAACCACGGGGTCGGGCGTCGATCGTTCCGCACGCGTTTTCTATTTTTTTTTCGATTTTAGATGAATAATTGAAAAAACCCCCAAAAAATAGAAAAAATAGTAAGAAGACCCGAGAAATTACGACCGGGGCAGGGAGGGATGTGCCCTGGCGTCCCGGAAATAAAACATATTTTTTCGTAATTTTTTCCATTTTTTTCCTATTTATTTCGATTTTTTCTTTATTTTTGAACATTGCGAGGGAATCAAAAATCCCTCGAAATTTCGAGGGATTTACTCATTCCCTCGGAATTATTACGAGGGGGATAAAGTCCCTCGGTTTTCCGAGGGATTATGTCCCTCGGAATATGCCCTAATTATATCAGCGGGCAAGCCCCCGCTGCGCARAGAAGAAGAAATAGAAAGAAAGAGAAAGAAAAAGAAGTAGTCGCCGTCCGAGCCACCAGGTCGTCCGTCCACTATACAATATAATGGGTGAATAAAACCTAAATTTAGACCAAAGATCTATGAAAACCCTAATACAAGATTGCTTCTAGTTAGGTAGATTCTGAAGTAGACACGTTGTCTATACAGAGCCACACAGCACTCGAATACAGGTCATCGCTTTCCTCGACCACCCTCACCATGTCTGCTCCAAATACCTTGTCTGAATTATATATGTTTGGAGCCGACATGGGGAGGGCGTTTGAGGAGGACAATCTCTGTACGGGTGCTGTGTGCGCTCTGTATAGACAAGTGTACTCCAGAATCCACACAAGCTTAATTAATCCTAGATTTGAACCCTAATTATGTAATAATTACTAAATTGACCCCTAATTAATCGATTATTCCTAATTTGAACCCTAATTATGTAATAATTACTAAATTGACCCTAATTAATGTAATTATTGCTAAATTGGAACCCTATTAATGTAATAATTACTAAATTGGACCCTAATTAATCGATTATTCCTAAATTGAACCCTAATTATGTAATAATTACTAATTTGATCCCTAATTAATCGATTATTCCTAATTTGAACCCTAATGATGTAATAATTACTAAATTGACCCCTAATTAAATCGATTATTCCTAATTGTGTAATTATTGCTAAATTGGTCCCTAATTAATTTTGATTATTCCTAATTTGAACCCTAATTATGTAATAATTACTAAATTGAACCCTAATTGTGTAATTAATTGATTAGTATTAATTTGAACCCTAATTAATTGATTATTCCTAAATTGACCCCTAATTGTGTAATTATTGCTAATTGGTCCCTAATTAATTGATTATTCCTAATTTGAACCCTAAAAATTTGAAAGCAAACCCTACACAAGCTTAATTATTCATAAAATGGCCCCTAATTAATTGATTAATCCTAAATTGAACCCTAATTAATTGATTAATCCTAAATGGAATCCTAATTGTGTAATTATTACTAAATTGAAACCCTAATTACAAATTAAACCTAAATTGAAACCCTAATTAATTGGATTTTCCTAAATTGAACTCTAATTAATTGATTATCCTAAATTGAACCCTAATTTTTTGATTAATCCTAAATTGAGTCCTAATTTTGTAATTATTACTAAATTGAAACCCTAATTACAAATTAAAACCTAAATTGAAACCCTAATTCAAAGTTAAAACCTAAATTGAAACCCTAATTTAAAATTAAAACATATAATAAACCATAATTACAAATTAAAAACTAAATTGAAAATACATACAAATAATATACAAAAATTAAAAAAAATTAAAATGAACCTGTGGATGGCGTCTGGCGGCTGTGGTCGGCGGCTGAGGCGAAGGCGGACGGCGATGCTCGGCTGCGGGCGGCACACGGCGGCTGAGGCGAAGGCGGATGTACGGCGGCCTCCTGGTTGCTCGCGGCTGTGGACGACGGAGGTGGCTCGGACGGCGTGGTGGGCTCGGAGGTGGCTCGGACGGCGGTGGTGACTCGGAGGTGGCTCGGACAGACGGTGGCAAATCTCCTTGGTTGCTGGCGGCGACAAGTCTCCTCGGACAGACGGCGGCAAATCTCGAGGGTGGTCGTTCGAGGGCGGCGGCTCGGGTGGTTCCTCGCGGCTTTGGACGGAGACGGTGGCACGGACGACCTGGTGGCTCGGACGGCGACTACTTCTTTTTCTTTCTCTTTCTTTTCTATTTCTTCTTCTGTGCGCAGCGGGGGTTTGCCCGCTTATATAATTAGGGCATATTCCGAGGGACATAATCCCTCGGAAAACCGAGAGACTTTATCCCCTCAGAATAATTACGAGGGAATGATTAAATCCCTCGGAATTCCGAGGGATTTTTTATTCCCTCGAAATGTTCAAAATAAAAAAAAATCGAAAAAAAGGAAAAAATTAGGAAAAAAATATGTTTTATTTTCGTGACGCCGGGGCACATTCCTCCCCGCCCCGGTCGTAATTTCTCGGGTCTTCTTACTATTTTATACCATTTTCTCTACCTTTTCGGGGGTTTTCTCACTATTCATCTAAAGTCGAAAAAAATTAGAAAACGCGTGCGGAACGATCGACGCCCGATCCACCGTGGTTCCACGATGCCGGGATGAACCCCTCCCCCCCCGGTCGTGAAATGATGGGATTTGTTTCTATTTTTTACTATTTTTTCTATTTTTTGGGTTTTTTTTCCATTTTTTCATTTAATATCGAAAAAAAATAGAAAACGCGCGCGGTACGATCGACGCTAGACCCCCGTGGTTTCACAACGTCGAGGCGCACCCCTCCTCTAATTTGGAAAAACCACGACGCTACATCACTTCACGTTTCCAACCGATGGAGTTCATCGATCGATCGTAGCTTGTTGTTGTGTCGAATCGTACCTCAAATGGGACACGCACGTGCTCGGTGGTATTTTTCTTTTCAATTTGGGGTCAAAACCACCCCACGTGCCTAAGATGATAGGATCGGTTTCGTTTTTACGATTTTTCTATTTTTTCCTATTAATTTCCGATTTTTTTTTTATTTTTTTAACATTCCGAGGGAATCAAAAATCCCTTCCGAGTGATTTTTGATTCCCTCGGAAATTTCAAAAAAATAAAAAAATCGAAATAAATAGAAAAAGTTAAAAAAAATAGGGTTTATTTCCGGGTCGACGAGGCGCACACCTCCCCGCCCGGGCGTAATTTCTCGGGTCTTCTTACTATTTTTCTATTTTTTGGGGGGTTTTTTCATTATTCGTCTAAAATCGAAAAAAAAATAGAAAACGCGTGTGGGAATGGATCGACGCCCGACCCCCGTGGTTCCACGACGCCGAGGCGCACCCTCCTCTAATTTGGAAAAACCACGACGCTACATCGCTTTGCGTTTCCAACCGATGGAGTTCATCGATCGATCGTAACTTGTTGTTGTGGTCGAATCGCACCTCAAATGGGACACACACGTGCTCGGTGGTATTTTTCTTTTCAATTTGGGGTCAAAACCACCCCACGTGCCTAAGATGATAGTATCGGTTTCATTTTTACGATTATTCCATTTTTTCCTATTAATTTCCAATTTTTTTTTTATTTTTGAACATTCCGAGGGATTTCTTCAATTATCCCTCGGAATTCCGAGGGATTTTTTATTTCCTCGGAAATTTCAAAATAAAAAAATCAAAATAAATAGGAAGAAAAATTAGAAAAAAAATAGAGTTTATTTACGGGTCGACGAGGCGCACACCTCTCCGCCCCGGGCGTAATTTCTCGGGTCTTCTTACTTATTTTTACTATTTTTTTATTTTTTGGGGTTTTTTCCATTATTCATTTAAAATCGAAAAAAAAATAGAAAAACGCGTGCGGAACGATCGACGCCCGACCCCCGTGGTTCCACGACGCTGAGGCGCACCCCTCCTCTAATTTGGAAAAAACCACGACGCTACATCGCTTCGCGTTTCCAACCGATGGAGTTCATCGATCGATCGTAAGCTTGTTGTTGTGTCAAATCGCACCTCAAATGGGACACGCACGTGCTCGGTGGTATTTTTCTTTTTAATTTGGGGTCAAAACCACCCCACGTACCTAAGATGATAGCATCGGTTTCGTTTTACGATTTTTCCATTTTTTCCTATTAATTTCCAATTTTTTTTATTTTTGAACATTTCGAGGGAATCAAAAATCATTCGAAATTCCGAGGGATTTCTTCAATTATCCCTCGGAATTCCGAGGAATTTTTATTCCCTCGTAAATTTCAAAAATAAAAAAAAATGAAATAAATAGGAAAAAAATAGAAAAAAATAGGGTTTATTTTCGGGTCGACGAGGCGCACACCTCTCCGCCCCGGGCGTAATTTCTCGGGTCTTCTTACTATTTTTTACTATTTTTCTATTTTTTCTGGGGTTTTTTCCATTATTCATCTAAAATCGGAAAAATAAAATAGAAAACGCGTGCGGAATGATCGATGCCCGACCCCCGTGGTTCCACGACGCCGAGGCGCACCCCTCCTCTAATTTGGAAAAACCACGACCGCTACATCGTTTCACGTTTCCAACCGATGGAGTTCATCGATCGATCGTAACTTGTTTGTTGTGTCGAATCGCACCTCAAATGGGACACGCACGTGCCTCGGTGGGTATCTTTGTTTTCAATTTGGGGTCAAAACCACCCCACGTACCTAAGATGATAGGAATCGGTTTCGTTTTTACGATTTTTCCATTTTTTCCTATTAATTTCCAATTTTTTTTTATTTTGAACAATCCGAGGGAATCAAAATTCATTCGAAATTCCGAGGGATTTCTTCAATTATCCTCGGAATTCTAAGGATTTTTATTCCCTCGTAAATTTCAAAAATAAAAAAAATGAAATAAATAGGAAAAAATTAAAAAAAATAGGGTTTATTTCCGGGTTGACGAGGCGCACACCTCCCCGCCCTGGGCGTAATTTCTCGGTCTTCTTACTATTTTTTTTATTTTTTTGGGATTTTTTTCCATTATTCATCTAAAATCGGAAAAAAAAAATAGAAAACGCGTGCGGAACGATCGACGCCGACCCCCATGGTTCCACGACGCCGAGGCGCACCCCTCCTCTAATTTGGAAACACCACGACGCTATCAAATAGTTAATCTCAACAGCAGACTTATCAAATATGACGACATTATCAAAATCCAAGGAGACAAAAGAAACTATTTATATATAATATTTTTTTTCATTCTTTTCTTCAAAAGTAGTTGCACATACAAGAAATAAAGATTGATTTCTAGAGACGACTCCTATATAAATTAACAAGATGCAGAAATATAATTGAATTAGCACCCCCTCTATTTTTTTTATTTTTTTAATATTAATTAAGATTTCGAGGGAATTAAATTTCCCTCGGTTTTATTCCGAGGGAATAAAAATCCCTCGGAATAATTCCAAGGGAAATTTAATTCCCCTCGTAATAATTCCAAGGGAAATTTTAATTTCCCTCGAAATTTTAATTAATATTTAAAAAAAATAAAAATTAAATCTATGTATTTTCAATTTAGTTTTTAATTTGTAATTATGGTTTATTATATGTTTTAATTTTAAATTAGGGTTTCAATTTAGGTTTTACTTTGAATTAGGGTTTCAATTTAGTAATAATTACACAATTAGGATTCAATTAGGATTAATCAAAAATTAGGGTTCAATTTAGGGAT
>BMAC01000233.1:117234-137138 GCA_014905375.1 Phtheirospermum japonicum
ACCTGACGTACTCCGCCCATTCCTCCCTGCTCCACTCCGCGTCATCCTCGATCATCGGGGCACCTTCYATCGGAAGACCCCAAATAATAGCCACATCCTGGAGAGTGATCGTCGCTTCTCCCACAGGCAGATGAAACGTATGCATCTCGCGGCGCCATCTCTCTACTAGTGCGGTGATCAGGTGGCCGTCCAACTTTGACATCGCCCCGCAACATGCGACACCGTAAAATCCCCAACGATGTAGCACAGACATAACTCGAGGATGAAGACCATAACGCTTGTCCCATAAAATATAGCCAGCTGCCCGCTTCACCGTTAGAACCCCATCTATACGTCTACCTACAACGCTGCTCGATCTATGTAAACTCTATCGGCTCAAGAGCGATGATGCCATCTGCAAGGTAGTTACATAGATATTAGATATTAGACGAATATTATTGTTGTTGTTGTTATTATTAATATTGTTATTATAACCCTAATTTATTATTATTGTCATTGATGTGTTGTTGTTCCATATAAATGGGATAAATTAGATAATATATATGTTTTCTAAATAGGCAAGTGCATACAATATAAAAGAAATACAACAACAAACCCGGATACACCAACAATTACAAATGTTCAAAGCAATGAGAATTACAACTTCTAAAAGTGCTAGAGAATTACAACAAATGACTAATGGAAAGATCACCGCCATATCTAACATCAATGCCTGGTACTAGAACGTCCACCGCCTTGTGAGGAACTAGCCACATCTTCTGCACGGTATCGTTGTCTTACGCGTACTTGGTCTTGGTCCATCTCGTTGGGAATTCTACTACCCCTGAGTCGTCCAACTGTTCGCAGCCTCCTCGTGTGTGGATCGTGAACCAATTGAAAACTTGCCTCATTCCAGTCCTCCGCATCAAGCAACGGTTCAAATGCCCCAGCAGAGTATGTGCGTGGGTACGCGGCAGTGTTGTAGTAATCATGGACGTAAACACGAGGATCCGCTCTAAATTTGGTACACGCCTTTATTGCATGGGAGCACGGAATACCGCTGCTCACCCATCTACCACATGAGCATTCTGGTCTTGACAAGGAAACTCGAAAGATTCATTGTCGAGCTCCTCCGCTCACCTTCACAGAGACTTCGGCCGTTTGTGTCGCCCAATTAAAGCCCCTAACATCATAAGATGACCCCAATTGTTGTCTTTCTCTGAATAGGTTGTATATCTTATCAGGCCAAAATTGCTGCATGTTATGGACTCTCGTCGCATCTTTCAAACGATCGTAGAAATTTTTAACACTTCGAATAAATGTGATTCGGACGATGGTGGTTATTGGGAGTCGTCTAGCACGCTTCATCACTCCATTGATGAACTCGGACATGTTGGTCGTGAGGATGCCACACCGTTTGCCGCCGTCGTGGGACAATGTCCACTTACTCTTATCAATGCCATCCAAGTACGCAAATGCATTCGGATCAAGCGCCTTGATCTGCTCCATTATTATGTGAAAGACTGCAGCCCTCGGTTCTGCTCCAGCTTTGAAACACATATCCTTCAATTTCACCTATTTGGCATGCGTGTTGAAGTTAGAAGAGACATGTCGCAAACAAAAAACGTTAGAAGAGAATGTCGGAACTTGTTCTAGTGCACTGAGTAGTCCGACATTCCGGTCAGATATAAGACAAACCCCTTCTATGTCGCGAACAATATATTTTGCAACCATGTGAAGGAACCAATGTCACGAGCTGTAACTCTCTAAATCAACAACTACGTACGCTAGAGGCACGACTTGTTGGTTGGCGTCAACTGTAACTGCCATCATCAACGTGTGCTTGTACTTTCCAACCAAAAAGGTTCCATCAACGCTGATCACCTTGCGACAATGTTTAAAAGCCTCGATACATGGTCGAAATGCCCAAAATACAAATATTAACATGTGCACATTGGGTATGCCAGAAGATTTTTGTCGCCACTCGACCACGGTCCCCGGGTTGTACATTTGCAATGCCTCCATGTATTTTGGTAAATATTGGACCGACTGCTCCCACGTCCCGTACACATTTTCACGAGCCCGAGACAAACCTTGCCACGCCTTGTGATACGGCACAAGGTAATCATATTCTTGTTTGACAGCCTGCTGGACATGTAAGTCGCTATATGACGGATCCTGCTCGACATGGCTGGTAATGAGCATAGCAATCAAATTTTTACACGAGTTGGGGTGATCTTTACATGTAAACGATGCGAGACATCTATGCTCAGAACCCAATCTTGTGATTACCCAAGCACCCTTCCGTTTCCGAAAACTAGCGCGGAGCCACCAACCGCATTCGGATGATTCGTTCATATCTACATGATTCTCACCAAGTGAACTCGACATGCAAATAATTTTTCACATCACAGGATTGCTTTCTACCACTCTATACGAACACTTGGCGATGCGCACGGAGTAATCTTTGACAGCCCACATCAAATGTTGTTTATCTCTAAATATCATGCCTATTCTCAGCACTCCTTCGTCTTTATTGTAGTACAAGTCCGGCTGAGGGACACCAATAGAATCGATAGGAACGTTTTCGTACACGGTATCAAAAAATGGTATGTTCTTGTACAGTGCGGAGCCTCCATCCGCTCGTCTATGGGTTGTAGGGACAAGTTCATTCAAGGTAGGTTCAAAAGGTTCTTCATCTGGTACGCTACCCCCCAACTGAAAGAATTCCTCGCCAGTTTCATGACCATCATCATCTAGTTCGTCTAAACCATTTTCGGAATCGCTTCCTTCATCTGGTACGAAGCAATCGGCGGGGTAGTTCGAAATCACCGGTGGGGGATGATGCTCGGTGAATTCTACATTTGCATATCCACTCCCGTCTCGTAGAATCGATGCATACACGTCGTATTCATTGCCAGAAGACATATTCGCCTATGTGCGCTTACTTCTAAAAATATAAATCAATTCATGTATTCACATAATTAATAATTTCTTATAAATTCAAATTTTCACATAAACAAATAAAATCAAAATATTCACATAATTGATAATTACACCACAAACAAATAAATTCAATTTTTCATAAATGTTCATAGCTAATGCATTTTCATAAATTAAAATTTCCATAAACAATTAACAATTAACAAAACAATTCACAAACAAACCTAATGCATTTTCGTAAATGTTCATAGCTAAAACTTCCTAAATATTCACAAAAAATTAAATAGAAGGTAATAATTTAGGGTCAAGAATTTTCATAATCAATTTACATGAACAATTCAAAAAAAAAAAAAATTAAAACATCTAAATTTAATATAATACAAACTAAAATAAATCTAATTGTAATTTATTAAAATTAAAAATAACAATAACAATAAAAATATAATACATAAATACTAAAACTAACAAATAATTATAATTTTCATAAACAATTAACAATTCACAATTCACAAATAAACCTAATACATTTTCACAACAAATATCAAAAACATCTAAATTTAAATTAAATATAACTGTAATTTATTTAAATTAAAAATAATAATAACAATATAATACCTAAATCCTAAAACTAACAACTAATTAAAATATATCAAAGTAAAATATAAAAAAAAAAACCTTACCTGGGAAGCTCCTGCGTCCGTCCCGGTTGCTGCTGCTTGAAGATGGTGGCTGGGATGGAAATGGAGTGTGTGCATGAGTAGGATTATAATGCCCGAAATTATTTTTTTTTGCATTTCTGCCCCCTGGACGCTGATGCCAAAAGCGTGACCCTAGGTTTTTTTTTTTTTTTTTTTTTTTTTTTTTTTGCGTTTTCTACCAGGACGCTGATGGCAAAGCGTCCCGACCCAATTTTTTTTTTTTCATTTTGGCCCCAAAAACTTTGGAGGAGAAAAAAAAGGTACGGGACGCTTTTGCCATCAGCGTCCCGCCAGATTTTTTTTAAAATTTTTGAAACTAATTTAATTTTTTAATTGTGAATTAAATTTATATTAATTATTTAATTAAACCCCGTGTTTGGTCCAGCCTAGACAACCTAACCAAATTACCTTATAAATATCCAAAATGTCGGCCAGATGGAATTATTAGCCTGGACGGCATGATTTTGTAAGTTGGGTTGGCGGGCCAGCTCCATTGTCAGCTCTAACGAATAAAATGTATAATTATTTTTTTATCAAATATTACAAAATATAGTAAAAGTGTCAAATACGTTATATTTTCACTATATTTTGTGATAAATAATTTACCTTTTGTGATTTTTTTATTACATAACTGTAAAATGTATAAATGTAAGAACAAAAATTAAATTACAGAAATATGTGATATTTTAATTTTTAACTATATTTTTTGATACTTTGATTTTTGTAAAATATATAGACGTGAAAATAAAAATTAATATATTTTGTTTTTACTTGAGTTTGTGATACTTTTAATTGAATACTTAATACTTTAAACTGAGTTTGTGATACTTTTAGTTTGTAAGTTTTAGTTGCATTTGTGACATTTTTAACTAATTTTGTAATATTTAAAATTAGGCAGATTTCATCTTTTTTTGGACGATGTTTTTTTTAAAAAAAATTTGAATCAGTAGTTTTGTAGAGTGGAACGGGAGGAATTGAGAGGTAGTGATTGATCGGGGTTTGACCCGATGAATCGATTTAGATCGGAGGTAAAAGTTAATAAATTTGTAATTGTGATCTTAGATCTATAGTGATTGACGCATTTGATCGTAAATCTAATTGCTGATATGAAACGAGGGACGGGACGCTTCAAATGATATAAAATTTGTAAAAAAAAAAAAGGTGTGACAGTTGCGGTGGTGGCCGTCGGCAGCCGGTGAATGGCAGGTAATGGTGACGGTGACGGCCGGAGTCCAATTATGGGGAGCAAGTCTTGTGAGTGTGTGTTTGTGTGTGTGAGAGAAATATAAATAAATTATAATTTTCTTTTATTAAATGAAGGTAAACGATAAGTACAGTAAAATATGATACATGAGATTTAGTTTGGATCAATTTGATCCTCATAGATTTAGTAAAATATGATATATGAGATTTGGTTTGGATCAATCTGATCCTCATAGATTTCCTGTTGGAACAAAAAAAAATTTTATGATGGAAATCAATACCCAAGCTGAAAATTTTTATGATGAAAATCAAAGAATTCAGGGAAAATTCCCCACAATAACAAAATTTTTAATTACTTTTTAGTTACCTTAAAATATTTTATCCCATTAAGGCCAAGTTAGTTTTATTAATTAATAAATTATAAATAGGAACCTTTCTCCCAACTGACCAGCGTGAAAACAACAAATTCCAAAAACATGAAATTTTTACAACAAATTCAAAAATCGTGTAAATTATAATGGGAAAATTATGTAAATTGTAATGGCGTGTTAAATTATACATCGAATCAGAAAACCACGCATCATCTTCGATAATATTGATAAATATAAAATTCTAAAAGGAAATAATGGTGAGTGGATAATCAAGTAAGTATGAAACGAATGAAATTCTAAAAATCTTCGATAATATTGATAAGTATAAAATTCTAAAAGGAAATAATGGTGAGTGGATAATCAAGTAAGTATGAAAACATAAGTATGGTATATATAAAAGAGAGTATGAAATTCAATCACATCCCATTCAGCCAACATGCTATTGTCCTTTGTTTCTCTATACACCCCGTTTGCCCAGGAAAGGTATGGTTAGAACCAACTCGATGAAAGAGTTCAATTGGTGGTGGTAGCAAAGTCATCAGACGGTAGAGGTGGTCAAACAGTTTAAACCATTGGTTACAAGAAACGGTCGTGGACAAATCATAACCGAACCAGATAGAACCGATCGGAATACCGGATTTGTTTTTTAAAAGACTTGATAGAGACCGAAGCTTCCAATTTGGTATTTGTGTGATTTCGACCCCATAGCTTATTTCAAGTCACGTCCACTTATCACAAGAAATAGTTGGGGCTCTTCGCAGATATATTATATTTGTTCGTATCATTATAAAATTATTTTGACATAAGATTATGGAAAGTTATAATAATTTAAAGACATAAATAAATGATTGATAATAACTCAAAAAGACTGGATGAATTCCAAAAAAGACCGTCTTAATGGTTGAAAATAAGTAAAATCAAGCACATTAGCTAAACAAAGATGACAGTCTTAACATTTTTCTAGTCACCTCCACATCCACGACACATCCACGGAGCGCAAGATTGAAACAACCTTTTCCACAAAAGATGTTTCTGCTGCTTCTGATGGACAGAGAAAATCAATACTCATCTTCATATCGTGATTAGGTTTAAAGTCGTTTCCTTTGACTGCAAACAGAACCATCTTCAGGGCATTCACAACTCTTTTTTTCACGTAAGCTTCATGACGTATATCCACCTTGCCCTCTTTTATATGCTTTACTACATCACTTAACACACGAGTGCTCGAGTCATTTAGGACTTTATAATTCTTGCCACTCACAAGGCATTTAAGATACGTCCAAGGCATTTCATTCTCTGGTTCTGCCAGGATCGCGTCTATAGCATATTTCACTTCATTGCCCCTCGTCTCATGCCACCTAGGATGTTCTTGTAAAACAAAATATCTCTGCAACCATAGGAAAAATGACACACAAATAATATATACATCTTTAATAAAATTGAAAATATAGATATTTAATTAAATATCTACTGTGCTGGTGAAAATACCTGATTCCAAGCAAAGCAATTAGAAGCATCTTTTTCAAGGATTTTATTACAATAATCAAGTTCAGTTTTACCCCAATACTTTCCAAATACTTGACCAAACACTTTACGCACCCACTGCACAAACACGAAATTCAGTCAAACCTTTAAACAGCAGGAAAAAAATACTACACTGAACGAACAACGTGAAAGCCATTGTGGCATATATATATATATATATATATAGTTCTTTGCTATAAATAAATACAGTGTAGTGTAACCTGTCTGTGGAACCAGGCGTGATAGTTGTAAGGGTACTTGGAGAGGATTTTATCAGTGAATTCAAGCTCCGTGTTTGCTGCTGCATCACTTCCAATCTTCTCAGAAACCCAGCGCCGGTGATGCCTGCACGCACGCAAGTACGCAAACATTTTTCATTCATTTGAAAAATAGCGACCGCAATAAATAAATAAAATTGCTAGCTTACCAGAATAGATAGTTATCTATACTAGTGGTTTCGCCAAGTAACTTAAGAACTTCCACCTCATTTTCTAAACTAAAACCGCGTGCACGAATTGCCAGACGACTGAGTTGCCATACCTGATGAACAAAAACAAATATATTATAATATACATCCATTTGCATTCATCTCCAAACTACACCTTAAAATAAAATTATAAATAAAACTATTTTATTGTGAAACGGAAAAAAAAAAAAAAAAAAAAGTCTCCAAAAATGAGTTGAAGAACAATTACGTACGGTGGGGGTGACGTGGCCTTGAAAAAACAAGAGTGCATGGGTATGATTGATCAACTCAGATGCAGAGTATTTGACCATCTCCCGGCAACTGTTCCTCAGCGATTCTGGCAAAACTGAATATTGGTCTTTATGATCATTTGGTGACCTCTCGTGTGGGCTGTCTTCTTCTTTCTCCCCTATACGAGTTGGCCCGTCCCATTTTCCTCCTCATAAAAGTCAGCCAATTTGGATCTTCTGGGAAAAAAATTGCTACAGGCAAGGTGGTGAGAAACAGGAATTAGTATAAAAACAAAATCCCATCAAGAGAGAAATACAATATATAATTTACGCCAGTAAACAGTATTGTAGGACATTGCTTGTGCTTTTGTAGTGCACGCTGAAGGTTTGGATGACTTTTTGATATAAAAATTCCAAGCCAACTAAATTAAAAAAGGGTTGAATTCAACTTTCAAGGATTACCAGCTACATGTGAGAAACCAGCTTTACCACATAGCTCCGAGCGAGGAAAAGGCGGAGGTGGAGACGAGGGAATTCGGATTTTTGGTTCACCCCCTGTTTTCAAATCAATTACCTTACCATCATCAGTTTAGTTAACAAAGGAAGGACAGCCATAATTAATTGAAAAGAAACATTCAGAGAGATTAAAATATATACATCCATCATAATCTTCCAACCAGCAACTCTCCCATTCTGGGATAACACCTTCAACAACTGGAGTAGTTTCCATTCCTCCTAGAAAAGAAATCAGGAATATAAAATTCATCACTAAAGAATTAGAATCAGAAAAACTCAAAATAAAACCCAATACAAAAGATGAAAAACGCTACCTGGCGTGTCAATAATCACCCTCATAAAATCTGCACACAATTCCATCAATTCCAACCGATGTGCTCGCAAAACAGAATCAACTCTCTCGGCAAATGTTAAACCATCATATTCTTGAAATACCTCATCAAATGCATCTTCGGCTTCTTTGTCCGGTTGGTGGCCATGTTTGAGAAGATCCGAAACTAAGTCCACAGCAAATAGACAGCCTCTTTTATTCACCGAATCAAACAACTGAGCATGTTTCTCGTGTTCATACATAACTTTATCCGCTCTCACAGCATTTGCCCTGTCTCTGGCTTCCACGAAAACGCGGATCAAAGCCCATTGCAGATGAGTATGCCGTGCCAAAGCTTTCATATCATTCTTGTAAAGTAATCTAAGGTATCTCCAAGGATTTTCATCCTCAGGATGATACAAAATGGCGCCCATAGCAACAGTTACTTCACAAGACCTTATGATCTTTATCCCCTTAGCCAAACATTTCTGTACAGCAAAGCATCTCTGACACACAAAAAAAAAAAAAAAAAAAGATTATTCGTATATTAATGAAGAATATAACTAAAGAAATCAGGTAATGTGCCAAAAAAGAAAAACAAAGAAATTCGTAAAAGCAAAGAACAAATTTATCCACACAATAAGCATTCTCAAATGGGTCAATTAACTTCGAACTTCCTCTTAAAAAAACGGTGGGTTCCATTATCCAAAACAAACTCTAAACCGGGTTTCGGATTAACATCATCACATCATTCCCATTATGAATAAATCTAACAATAGTAATATACCTGATCCCATATAAGTCTATTATGTGTGTTGTTCTCGTGCCTAAAGATTTCTTCACAGAATCCAAGTTCATCCGCATATCCTCTGTCAAGTTTCTCAAGAACCCACTGGAAAATATTGTTAACTCGATAAGTAACAAATTCGAGTTAATAATAACTTATATAGTAGTACCTGTCTATGGGACCAGGCAAACTTGTTCCAAGCATCGTCATGTAAAAGTTTGGCTGTGAATTCGAGTTCAGCAAATAAAGCTTCCTCAGTTGATCCAACCATTTCAACATCGCACTTCCTCTCATACCTACAAACAAATGCATCGGAAAATACTATATAATGAAGCTGCATTGAAATCAATAGTAACAAAAATCAATTTATTTGTATGTAAACCAACTCTCACAAATTTTTTAATCTTCATCTAGATATAACATAAGTTAATTAATTGAGCCATAACTTGAATGTGACACAATACGACGACAATTAAGGTCTAAATCATTGTTAATTTGATAAAACATGAAAGAATTAAACCAACAAAATAAATCTGAACTCACCACGTCTTTGGGACTTTGGTATTGGTTATCACATCATCATCACCTAGCTCTCCATGAGAATTTTTTAACGTCGAATCCATTCCCCTAGAAAAAGGGGAATCATATGATGTTTAAGAAAAAGACCAAAAATAAAAAAAGTAATTATAGATGAACATACAACAACAACGACATACAGTCGGCGGATGAAGAAAAAATATTAAAAATCAAAAACAACAACTTCTAGAGAAGATCTGAAAAGCACAGAAGAAGGTGAACAAGATCTAACGCTACCTACCTGCCGTCTTTCACCAACCAAACCAATTAATCAAATATAATTTCAAAATCACTTCTTTAACTTTTGGTACTTAGGGTTTATGTATGGGGAAAAAGACATGGATACATGATCTGATCTGCTTGTATTGATTCCATTTGTATCTTCCTAGTTAAAAAATTCCCCAAATATCTTAACTACACTTATAAAATTCCACGTACATCCAACCAAACCTATACATTCATAATTATACGTTATTATAATTTGTATAACCCTTCTAAAATACATTTGAATTTTTCCTAATTCAAGTTCTTCATTTATTCCTCTAATTAATGTAATATTTAATTCCATAAATATCTCCTCTAATTAAATTAAAAACTCTTTTTACAAACTAAGTAAAAATTATTAAAACTCATTTAGTCATATGCCAAATTTCTTTAATAATTTTTTTTTATTATTATGAACCATTCTTAACTATAATTTATTGTTTACTAATTATACTCTTAACTTAAAGATTTCGAATGAGTTTAATATCAATATTGGTTATCAAGGATAATAATAGCATAATCTGGGTTTACGTGACACTACAAGAAAAAATAAAAATATTATGCCTATTATTTCTCATATTTGTTTATTTTGTTGAGTTACATATTGTATTATGATATTAAAGTTTTCAATAATGCATTTGGGATGCATGCACAGTACGACTCTTTTTTAAACATCACTGTAAATAATTAAAATTATTAAAACCATTTATTCACATGTCAATTCTTTTTAATAATTTTATTTGATTATTATAAACCACCCTTAATTACAATTTATGGTTTAATAATTATATTTTTAATTATAACTATCACCCCTATATATTAATGCAAAATCCTCCTAACCTATGTGTCTGCTTCTCATGCTTCGTTAGATTTGGCAAAAATTTTGGTGCTTCGGTGTCATCCGAGCCTAATATTAATCTAATTTAGTATCTTTCCTTTTTATATATTTACCTACTTTAAGACTTTACTAATATTATATTTTGCCTAATTAAATATTATTCTTTTATTACATCTTACCTACTATAACATTTTCCTTAACATATTTTGTCCAATTCAATATCTTACTTTTATTCTTCTAATATAAAGATATAAAAAAATTATATCTAATTAGAAAAAAATCAATATAAGTTGAATTAATTTTTTTTATAATAAAAGTTGAAATAATTTTATTATAATTCTGAATATTTATATAAAAAAAATTTGAGTTATATAAGATTATTACAAAAGAGAAATAAATATAAAAATATAATCTTAATTTTTTTTTAACTAATCCCAATATAATATATTAAAAATAATATTAAAATATATATATATTAAAACTATTGTTATACTAAACAAAAAACAAAAATAAAGTGAAAAAAAAAAAGATAACATAATATTAATACTAATAATAATAATAAATTATTATGCCTAGAAAAATAAATATTAAATATATTCTAAATCTCTTTATCTAATTCAAATATAATGCATTGGTACATATATTATATATCTGCACGAACAAATTAGTATCTCACGCAGAAAAAAATAAGAAATTAAAATAATATTACATATACTACAAGTTAGATGTACGACATTTTTTCAATATAATAGTGTCTTATAAAATTTGATTTTTTATATCACATATTCACATGTAACACGCGAGTGTTGTATATTTTATATTTTTTCAAACTCAATTTTCTACGGGTTTCCCCGTCAAATTTAAGGTATCTTGATATACTTTACAACTAATTTCGCGACTTAATGTTAAAAAGACTTGAAAATTCTCTATTCTGAAAATCAGTCTTACTGTGATTAGAACAAATAATGTTCTTCATATATCACAACTAATTTTGTGATTCATGGTAAAAAACTTGCAAAATTCTTAAATATGAAAACCAGTTTTACAGTAATTAGAACAAGTAATGTTCTGATTTGCGTATAAGAATTATTTATTGTGNTTTCCTTTTTATATATTTACCTACTTTAAGACTTTACTAATATTATATTTTGCCTAATTAAATATTATTCTTTTATTACATCTTACCTACTATAATATTTTCCTTAACATATTTTGTCCAATTCAATATCTTACTTTTATTCTTCTAATATAAAGATATAAAAAAATTATATCTAATTAGAAAAAAATTAATATAAGTTGAATTAATTTTTTTTACAATAAAATTTGAAATAATTTTATTATAATTCTGAATATTTATATAAAAAAATTTTGAGTTATATAAGATTATTACAAAAGGGAAATAAATATAAAAATATAATCTTGTTTTTTTTTAACTAATCCCAATATAATATATTGAAAATAATATTGAAATATATATATATTAAAAATTATTGTTATACCAAACAAAAAACAAAAATAAAGTGAAAAAAAAAAAGATAACATAATATTAATACTAATAATAATAATAAATTATTATGCCTAAAAAAATAAATATTAAATATATTATAAATCTCTTTATCTAATTCAAATATAATGCATTGGTACATATATTATATATCTGCACGAACAAATTTGTATCTCACGCAGAAAAAAATAAGAAATTAAAATAATATTACATATACTACAAGTTAGATGTACGACATTTTTTCAATATAATAGTGTCTTATAAAATTTGATTTTTTATATCACATATTCACATGTAACACGCGAGTGTTGTATATTTTATATTTTTTCAAACTCAATTTTCTACTGGTTTTCCCATCAAGTTTAAGGTATCTTGATATGCTTTACAACTAATTTCGCGACTTAATGTTAAAAAAATTTGAAAATTCTCTATTCTGAAAATCAGTCTTACTGTGATTAGAACAAATAATGTTCTTCATATATCACAACTAATTTTGTGACTCATGGTAAAAAACTTGCAAAATTCTTAAATATGAAAACCAGTTTTACAGTAATTAGAACAAGTAATATTCTGATTTGCGTATAAGAATTATTTATTGTGAAAAAAAAAAAAACAAAGAATGTTACGATTTGTATGTACCATTTTCAGTATTATTCTTTTGGTATTTTTAATGAGTATTATTCTTTCTAAATCCCGCATAATATGCGCGTGTCTGCTTCGCATGCTTCGTTTGACATATAAAAAGTTTTGGTATTTCGATTGCGTAGGTTTCATCCGAACCAAATATCTATTTAATTTAATATTTCATTTTATTGTATCTCCACTAATTTAATCTTTTCACTTTATTTTTATTTTGCCTAATTTAATATTCTTCTTTATTATATTTTATCTAATTCAATATTTTCTTTTATTCTCCTAATATAAAAATATAAATAAGTCATATAAAATTAGTAGAAAAGATCTAAGTTAGTTAATTTAATTAAAATATAAATACATAAGACATAATTTTAATTAAAAAGATATTATGAAATTATTAAATAAGTAGTATTTATAATAAATATTAAGAAACTTCTACGGTGCCTTCACGACACCATTCTTCACTTAGTGGGATTTAATAGGGACCATTATATCAATCTTTGACTTTTTAGATTAAGAGATCTATGATTGTAAATGCAGTGGGGTGGGGGGCATGATGCATTTAAAGATGCCGTAGAGTTTTCTTAAATATTAATATAATTTTAATTTTGTAATTTTAAATATTCTATATAGGTAAATTAAGATTTGTTTGAAATAATCTAAGTATGTAATTAAATATTGGTAATGAATTCAATCTAGGATAAAAATATAAAATTATATAATAATAATAATAATAATAATAATAATACTTTTTTTGAGATTTTATAAGTATGAAAATAAAATTATTAACGAATTCAATCGCATGAAAATAAAAACTTAAAAATTATAATAATTAATAAATAAATTAGACATGTACAAGGTAATGATTGATAATACATCATTTGAGTTTCTCATTTTACATAAAAATTTATAATTATTGCAAATACTTTTTATATTTACCTTTTGATAAACCGCGTGTAATACACGGGTATTAAACTAGTTACTAATTATATTGTAAACCATTGTTTAGTTGATTTATGGTTTTCTTTATATATAATATTTATATATTATGTACCAAAAAATAAACATCTTATTAAATAAATAGAAAAATAATAATATTTTTATTTCACCTAAATAAAAATCGTATGAACAAAAATACGCAAATACTAATTAACTTAAAATAATCAAACAATCAACATCTTATTAATTGTACATAAATGAAACATCCTTAAAAAAATATAAAAAGTCTCTTACAATAAACATAAAATAAACATAAAGTTTATAAATTATATTCATGGAAAAACAAGGACAAATAAAGTGAAACACAAAAATCAATCAAATAATAACCAATTTATGAAATTATTTGAAAGATAAGGGTGCACAAGATCAAACTATAAATTAACTACATATAAACCAAATTCGAGAATGTGATAGGCTTATGAGCCAAACTTCGACACAATTCATACAGGTAAAATCTACAACTAAATTATAGATAAACTATACATACACAAAAAATCAACATAAATATATTTTATTGGAGTATCAGCTTCGTTGATGAAGTACTCATCGTTCGGAACAATAAACAAGCCATTCACTGTACAATTAAAAGTTAACATATTAAAAAAAAATACCATGTGAATAATAAGTACTTTTTAGTTGATTTACTTACACAAAAAAAATATGTATAATTTCATGTATGAGATTTTTAAAAATTAAAAGTGGAAGAAAAGAAAATGGATAAACCAAATTCTAATATAATCATGATATATACATCATCAAGCAACACAATAACAATTGGAACCAACTTCAATTAAACCAAACACTAAAAAAAGAAAACAAATAAAAAACATGAAGAGATCAACACAAAATTAACAACAATATTTAAGTATAAACATTCTAAAGTCTGAATTTCCCCATTTCTCACATCATCTTAGAAAATCATGATATCTCACATTTCTAATACAATTATTAAAACATACAGAATTATTAACGGCCAAAACTCATAAAATAAATCAAACCCAAAATTAGGCACGTACTTGGTTTTCCAAGGAAGAAAGAAATAAAAGGCACACACTGATGTGTTTTTCTTTAATATTTTAGGTTGTCAGAGTTCAAATCTAATCTATGACCGTTAAACACGTGCATATGAAGATGCACACACACCTGGTCTTAGTGCTTGTCACCATGCTCATGCAAAACTTAAAATACCAAATTCCTCAGCTTTTCAAATAAACACACAAATTACTCCAAACATAATATATTTTCAGAAGAACACGAAAGAAAAAAACTTAAAACAAAACAATTAATTAAATATCAGATTTATTCCCAAATCGAAATAAAACTAGAAAAAGAATTACCATTAAACGAGAAAAGGAGCAGAAAAAACTAACCCAGAAAAGCAAAAACCCAAAAGATGATTTTGCAACTGGAATTTGAGAAAAAACGCTTGAGATTGTAATTTCAATTCAACCCATGTCCAAGTAATCAATAATTGTATTCATATGATGCGTAATTACAGGAAAATAGTAGGGGCAGTTTCTTGTTGAGGTGGAGCACAATCCTTAAAACCCGTCTTTTTTAGATGCTTAATGACAGAAATAAATGAGAAGAAATAAATTTATGCCTACCTTTAATATATTTAATATTTCAAAAATAAGTTGATAATATATCTGACCAGAGTTACTTATTTTTGAATAAAGAGTTACTTATTTTTGAATAAAAAGTAACCCATTCTGCAAAATAGGAAAAAAAATTAACCATAAGTAAAAATGGAGTTTCTTTTTTAAAGTTAGTAATTTGTGGCATTTTCTCTTTTTCCTTCATAAAGTTTGGCATTAGAAATCATTTGGTTCTAGCCATATGCTCTCTCTCCTTCGTGAGTTTAGTTTTTTTTTTCTTCTTTCTTTTGCCTTCTTATCTCCGGCAACCTCCGTCTGACCACCGTCCGCCACCGTATCGGTCACCGGAAAATGAATTTTCCGGCAAATCTATTTTTTTTCCTTTTTCTGTTTCTTTCTTCTTTCGTCCGTCCCCACCGTGTTTTGGTCTCAAGACTTCGTCGGACTTGTGACAAAAATTCGACCGTCGGATCATAACATAATTTATACCGTAGATAGCCCTTTTCATAAGGTTTACATCTCCATCTCTTGATTGACGATCGGAACTCTGGATCATCGGCAAAACGTCGGCGAAATTCTTGTGCGCTGCTGATAAGTTCAAAAAGTTGAACTACCAAATAAAGGGGATACTAACCTCAAAATAGAGATCAGCGACTTGGATATCTTTTGAAAACGTCACAACGACCTTCCAAGCTTCTCGAACGGGTCGGATGTCAGGCCCGTTAAGACCCTCCGATACTTAAGTTAATAAGCAATTTCAACACTCCAAACACTCGAATTTGAATAGCAATAATTAATAATAATGTCACGCGAATCCCCTAATGAGAGGAAAACATCCCCTATTTATAGAGATAAAGAATCCCTCTTTCCTAGGGTTTAGAGTTACCTTCTTTAACTAGAAATCCATAAATACCATAACTCTACCACCGCCTTATTATTAGGATTCCTTCTATATAATAATTTCCATAAATAATAAACCTTTTAATACATTATCAAGACGGGGCTGAGCCCATCACAACCCACCAAGCCCTTATTCGATACCCTTATTAAACCCATAGAATCATTCACAAGGCCCATAACCGAGCTAACACATACAACATCACCATAAGAGGTCGCGACCCTATATTAGAACTCATCCTCATACTCCAGGTCGCTACTCTTCAAACCAGCTCGCCCAGCTCTTCCAACATAACTACGCAGCTCGCTCACTTCCTGGAAGAACACCCTTTTCAGGAAATGAGGTCTCTTTCCAAAAATACCCACATATACCAAATAATATTACGTATGAACATTTTGTTCCACATCAGCTAGTCCCCCATGTTCTACCTGATTGAGGCACGAAATCAGGTAGGACATGTAAAAACAGAATTCCAAGAACACAACTACCACAATCAACAACAAAATACAAACACATAAATAAGCCACTACTTCACCTTACCAGATAATAGTTCACAATCACACAATTCAACAGATTTATACCAATCATCCCACTATAAATTGTTGAGCATACCTGCGACCTGCAAAACTTCAGCTTAACGAGCTCGCTTCATTTTAAGATAGCATCATCACCTCGCGCGGGACAATCTGCAAGTTCCCAACCCAAGTCCCCAACTGTACATATGATGACCGTGCCAAACTATATTTTAGGATCACACAATCTTACAAACCGAGCTGTGAGTCCCCAAGTTGAGTCCCCTGATTTACATTTAACGACCTGGAATTACGAAGTCCCTTTTATGACCTATGATTAAACTCATGTCCAATAATTTTCAAAATTGTAATCATAAGTAATCCGAAAAAGTTAAAACACGCCTTCTTTCACAAGTCTAATCCCACTCAAACCTCATTAAATGCAGTCTGCCACCCTGCTGGACACGTGTCCTTAAATCATATTCTCGTATTATAATAAACATAGTGGGCCCAAAATAAAAGGCCCAAAACATTCCCAAATAAACCCTACTAAACCCCGCTCAGAACCGTCTTATCAGCTTTCCGCCGCCCAATATAAAAAATCATTTCATCCTCTACAGTAATCACCTTTCATTTCTGCAATCAATTTAGTACTTAATTAATTAAAAACCTTGAGGGTACATTATTGGTATGTCAGCTCTATCTTATACAGGAATATCTCAACAATTTAGTACTCAATTAATTAAAAACCTCGTTTAAACAATATTTTTGCCAGTCCCGACTTATGAGTAACGTGTTCAATTAGTATCTCAGTTATTTAATAATCTTGCTAAATTAATACATTTAAGCAGTCTCAAGGCTATTAATTTATAGAGGTTTAATTTTACATCAGTTAATTTTTACATTATCATTGACTCGCGGAAATGATCAAAATTGTTACTTTATAGTGAAAAAAATTATGCCGACGAAAACCTGTTGTGTTTTTGGTTTAATATACTACCTACAAATTATCCTTGGTGATCTTATTTGAAGAAATGGAATTTGTTCGTGTCTTTTTTCATTGGGACAAAAAGCTAGATTGCCGGATTGGGTGTTTTTTGAGTTTTGAGTTTTTAACTTTTAATTTATTTAAATAGTTGCTTGTTTTTGTGCCCCTTTTGTTCGTCAAGGCTCTCATGACAATGGGAATTGCGGATTTTATATTTAAGAGGTTATATCAGCAGCCATATGTTGTGTTTTACTATGAGGGGTATGTTATAGAAAAAAACTACCCCTGGAATGTGACCTAATTGTAGAAAAAAACTCTCTATATTTTAAAATTATAAATACTCCATTAAGGTCTGCATTCCTTAACAAATATCTCCGTATTGAGGGTGCAATCAATGCTTAAGAGGGACGACAAAAATCGCCCCTATAAGTGTTATTGTCATTGGATAATGCCTCAAAAAATGAAATAGACAATGAAATAGTGAAATAACTAGTAAAGGTAAATTCAAAAGAAGAAACTACACAATCTACTGCCTGACTTTGGATAATGCATCAAAAAATGTTTGCTCAATCTAAAATATTCAAACATAAATCATGGTTTAACACCATTCAATCCAATTTTATTCTGTTTGCACTTAATTCAAGATATGAATACTTTCAATTCAACATTGGGGTTACACACCAACAATTTCTTGAAGTATTGTCAGAATCTTGAGTTAATTGGAGATTTCTTATGAAACAAAAATTTTCATCAAGATGAGAAAGGGACGAGTTTTGGAGAGGGAGGAGACCAGATGAGTTTTTCAAATGAGAGGGAGAAACCCTAAAAGCTTTTGTTAAAGAAAAAATTTACCGCTAATGTATTCACTCCAATTTTTAGAATTTGCCACTCGATTATTCCCTTGCCGCCATTTTTTTGGGTGAAACAGTGGAAGCTTGGTTTTATTTATTTTATTTTTAAATTGTGTATATGATTATTTGTTGTAAGAATTTACATATTAATTAATATTAAGAATAATAATAATATCCATTATAATTATTAAAAGATAATACTATCACACTATTAATCTAAATTATCATTTTCTATCGATAATCATCATAATAACCATCACAATTACTTAAAGATAAAAGTAGCAGTGTTACAATATCGATCGAAACCACTGTCTTCTATTTAGAGGGGTAAGCTATGTTAGAGGCGGAGGAAGAGCGGAGTAAACGATAATGCGTAGGTTTTGGAGAGAGAGAAGACAAGAGGAGTTTGTGAATTATTATTATTTTTTTTTATTTTTTTTTGCCACTTTCACTCCAATTTAGAATTCGCTGGTCAATTATTTCGCGCTTGCCTCCATTGTTTCAATTCGAACCATGAAAGCTTTGATTTTATTTATTTTATTTGTGAATTGTGCATAAATAATTATTTGTAATAATAATAATAACATTGGCAATAATAATAATGATGATGATGATAATAATAATAATAATAATTATTATTATTATTATTATTATTATTAAAAGATAATAATAGTAGTTTCACAATATCAGTCAAAATTATAATTTTGTATTCACAAATCATCATAATAACTATCATAATCACTAAAAAATAAAAGTAGCGGTATCACGATATAAATTAAAATCATTGTCTTCTATAGGGAAATCATCATGAATATAATTGTAGTTACCAAGAGATAAAAGTATTAGTGCCACGATGTCAATTGAAATCATTATCTTTATCAGAAAATCATCATTTATTTCACCATCACTCGTGAAAGGATCTTGTTGTTCAGCATTTTCGTGCGTTTATTTGAAAACACTATGCCTAAGGCGTAGGTTAATATATATATATATATATATATATTATATATATATATATATATATATATATATATATATATATATATATATACCCTATATATTAATGCAAAATCCTCCTTATCCTATGTGTCTGCTTCCCATGCTTCGTTAGCTTTGGAAAAAAATTTGGGTGCTTCGGTGTCATTCCGAACCTAATATTAACCTAATTTAGTATTTTTCCTTTTTATATATTTACCCCACTTTAATATTTTTC
>BMAC01000233.1:156669-195922 GCA_014905375.1 Phtheirospermum japonicum
TATATATATATATATATATATATATATATATATATTATATATCGGTTTTGCTAAGGTACCAGCGGCCTGGTACCATATTACGTGCCAACCGCCTATGTGGCAGTCCACTTCGTGGCCAAGAAAGTTACACCCACTTGCTATTTAAGCAAGTGGTCCCCAAATTTTGCTATTCCACTTTTTTTTTTTGCCCCGTTTATTTTATTCATAAAATGGGAATTAGTCCATTACGACCATATCAGGCCCATCATACTTCCGTAAAATTAAAATGTCTCTATAACTTCATACCTCTTTTCGATCGAATCAGTTTCGGGTGAAATGGGTCGCGATGCCACCAGCTGGAAAATCACCGCTCCTACCTCGTTTTACAGATGGTTCCTCACTGCCTAACTTCCTTTAAAGGAAGTTGAGCTACTAGTTATCTAGCTCCTTGAGCTGAAATTTTTGGTTCCTTTTAAAATTAATTACCGGTCAACCGATACGCGTCTACGTTTTGAAAAGAAGTTAAGTTTGCCCGCAAGAGAACGGGGTCACTTGTAGACTGGTAAGTTAACTCGGGTCGATCTCTCAAGAAAGACTAATCGGAAATAGTTTTTGTATTTGTTTATATGAACGAGAAAATAAAAAAGAAAAAAACTACGCTAAACACTCGGACAAAAGGGTTTTGAGAGTTGTAATAACTAAATGATGATTAATACTACGAGCGATTGAAAACTAATCTTGCAAAGAGAGCGTCTGTCTCTTTGCAAGAACTTTAATTCAAGTTTCTTTTAAAGGATTAATAAACGAGGGTCTAGGGCCTTGAACTCGTCTCCACGACCGCTTAGGCATTTCATCGAACTCTTAGTCTACGAGTTGGGGTTTGCAATCCCAACGTATACGTTAAACGCCCGATGATTTCAAGCGATGGTTCTAAATGATTCCCGGCACTAGACTTGTAAGTTCTAATTAGCATAAATCTAATATCACAACTCAAAACAACAACGAATCATGATTGCAAATAACATCCAAAACATCCAAACATCCAAATTACAATAATATCAATAAACTAATCAACTATAAACAATTCATCTCCAAATTATTCATAAGAACTCAATCATAAACCATTCATAACATCACAAGATTATCATCTAACATGAATTACCCAACTAATTAACAAGAGGAAGGTTTAGAGTTTACTAAATCGTGAGAAAACTCTATCACGACACTACGATGAATCCTTGCTAAGTCCAGCTATTACAGGAATGAAATGAACCTCGCTGAATCCTGGAGGCTTGTCACGAACCTCCGTCTACAGCGGTTGTCACGAACCAATCGAACTTCCTAACAAATTTTCCGTAAGGGCTATAAGTCAAAGGTCGAGAGAGTTGTCAATTCTCTCTTCCAATGATCCAGTCTAAGGATCCAAAGGGGATCCGAAAGCTATCCAGTCGAAAATCTCGCTTTCTCTACAAAATTCTGAGTTTAAAAGACTTCAAAAACCGTTTCGTAACTGTTGAATCCCAAAATTCTGCATTTGTAACGTATATGTCCGATCGGACACTGGCCTTATCTGATCGGACGGAAGTGTCTGTCCTCGTGTCTTATCAGATATTGGTCTTATCCGATCGGACGGAAGTGTCTGTCAGTCAGTCCGATCAGAGATTCAAGACATTCGATCGGACCAGTGTTCTTTTGGCTGTTTTGAGCGCTGGATCCTTTGTCTTCATCCCCCGGTTTTGTCAAATGACTCAGTTGTAAGTGAAAAGTAAGAAAAATGGTCCAAAATGACCAGTTATTTGATGAAACATCGAAAAGTTGAGCAGAAGGCCAAAAAATGCAAAATCATGCAAAATAACTTATTCTTAACCTAAGAAGACGTTAAAAAGACTCAAACATGACTCAAAATTTACAAAGATTCGTGACAAATACGAACGAATCACTCCTTCAGAATGATCAGCACAACCTTGGTTCATTTCCTACTCCAGGCATACGAGATACTTTGATTATAGATATAAATTAAATATGCATAATGTATGTGGAAGCAAAAACCTTTATTTTATTAAGAACTAAAAGAAAATATTATTACATCAGTAATCTCCTTTTGGGAGGAGAAAACTTGTTTATCCTCTCATAGAGAAGGCTGACACTTGTAAATACATAAACTTACTAATACAAACTCTTAAAGTCACTCTTTATTCTTGTACACAAAACACTCTTCCTAGATTTTACTTCTTATTATGAGAAAATAGAAGGTGGTGAGCGATACCTTCTGCTTCCTCTAAATTCGGAATTTATAGGAATCTGGCGGACTTGAAATCCAGACTTCACATATCTTGTAAATTAATTAAAGTCATTGCTTAATTCATTTCTTGCATTATTGTCCTCTGCTAGCTGGTGGAATTTCCGCTTTGCAGAGGCACCATCTTGAGGGAACCGATTATAATCCTTTACTTTTTATATTTGTGCGGTCCACGGGCAAAACGTATTTTTGGTGGTCCCTGACCACTTAACTTGTTCTGTTTGGATTTTGTACCAAATTTCGGCTCCGTCTGATTCCGGACATATTTTCTCCGTTTATCTCCAGACGTGGGCCATGTTGTAGTATTTCCGATGAGTTTCTTTACTCCCCGGTAGCTTATTGTTCCACATAAGAGATCTATTTTTCTCAAATAAATCTTTTGTCATTGTGTTTAATAGGAAAGACCCATTCACCGTATTCTGGAAGAACTTGAATGAGAAATTGACTTTGTCCATCTCAGTGAGACAGACCCAAAGACCCCATGCCCTTCTTGTGGACATGTCATCTACCATGAGTGATGCCACTAACGGAATTCCTTCAGATGATGGTGCTTTGTTGTTCATTGCTTCCACGTCCGATCGCCTGAGCTTGATGAAATGGAACACTTCATGCATTCCTTTTCTGACTAGTTCTGGTGCGGCGCTAAAGAAATATAACTCTAGGACATCACCCCGTGCAAGATGTGGGTTATTTTCCCATATTTCATGCACTGCATCTTGTATCCATCTCGGAAGTTGTGGAATATTCGAGAAACTCGATGATCTTGTATGAACCGATGCTAAGGCTCCGAATTCATACAAGCTCTTTATGTCTTGTGGATGGGATTCTGGCATCATCCACACTCTAGGATATCTTCCGAAAACATCTACTAGACATTTTATCGGATTAATTCCCACCCTAGTTATTAACTTTTCCCATCTCTGTTGGTAAACCTGAAAATGAGAAGTTTTCAAAATCTCGTAAGTATCGATCTTAGATTTGCCTGTCTATGGCCTAAGATCGATCTCTTCCTCATTAACCCCCGAGGCGGTGGGTTGACTCGAATACTCAGGATTTAACTCCAGAGTATCGATTTTAACTTGGGACGGTTCATCCGTAGATGATTCCATCTTAGTTCTAGTGCTAAGGGTACTTGAATCCCCTGCTACATAGAGCCCTGTACTCGAGGTGTCTCCTTTTGCACCGTTGAAGATGTCGCCTGGAGAAGGGGCTTTCTCATTAACAGACCATAACTGTTTGTTGGCCTGTATGTAACCTCGTATTCAATCGGAAATAGTTTCTCGATCAACTCATTGTAACCTTCGAGCTACCTCTATATTGAGGGTCTATGCATCGAACTCGCGTTGAAGCATCTCCAGGTGTTCCCTTAGATGCCTCGCCATTTTGAGGAATGAATCAATCTCGGATCCCTCCATCTCTCGTTAAAAAACCTACAAGAACATTTTCATGAGATTTTATAATGACAATATAAAAATCATAATATTGACATTCAGCCTGCCATCTAAGTAATCTAGCCTTTTCGGGTTTAGATTCAATTTTATTTTTCAAAAAGTCTTTAACGCTCGAGTTATCAATTTCTAAGGTGAATTTCATAGATAGAAGGAATAAAGGCCATTTCTTAAATGCATTTCTGACTGCGAAAAACTCCTTCTCGTTGATATGCCATCGGTTTGCTTCACTATTTGAAAATAGCCCGCTGCAATATCTACATAGCACTTCTCTTTTGGGCATTAGTTTGTAAGAACCGCTGCCCACTAATAATCACTGGCATCAATGTATAGAACCAGCTCGTCCTCATCATTTGGATTGCCAGTTTGGGAAGTTGTTCGTAAATCTCCTTTAAATGTTTAATTCCTTCATGGTGTTCCTTTTTCCATTTAAAGTCGGCATCTTTTTTTATTAGGGAACTAAAAACTTTTCGGTAATGTGCCAGATTATTTATGAACATCCTGGCGAAATTAACAACTCCCAAGAAACTTTGAAATTGTTTCTTATCCTTGAGTGTGTCTGGAAATTCCTATATTTTTTCTACAATATGATTCTGGAGAATGATTCCAGACTCATCGATCTCTATCCCAAGGAACTCGATATTTCTTGTAGCAATTATTGCCTTCATTTCTGAAAGCACTAACCCTTCCTTGTGTTAAACATCTGAAAAGATTTCCAAATTTTTTAGATGATCCTTCGTGTTCTTTGATGCAATGGGTATATCATCAATGTATACGAACATGAAGTTGAAATAATCTTTAAAGATATTATCCATCTTTCTTTGATATATCTGGGGTGCATTTGCTAGACCCATTGGCATAACGTTCCAGATATAATGTCCTTGTGGTGTGGGGAAGGCCGTGAACTTCTTACTTCCTTCTTCTATCTTAATCTGGTAGAACCCAGACTTGCAATCAAACTTGGAGAACACTTTTGTATTCTTAATGCAATTTACCAAATGTTCTCTGCTTGGGATATAGTATCAATCGAATTCCAAGATGTTATTGATTTCTTTGTAATTAATTACTAATCTTGGTTTTCCTCTTTTTATTTCTCCATGGTTGCGAACTAAGAACCCTGGGCTGCTGTATGGAGAGACGCCTGCTTCAATCAACTTAAGGTCCATGTGTTCCTTAAGTATTTTTTGCATATCCTTTTGATTTTCTTGATTCATCGGGATAAGCTTATATCTGACAAACTCATTTTCTTTTCCGGTTTTCACCTTCAAAGATGCTTTGAGCTCATTCTTGTCCCACCATGCTAGAGGATTTTCATTGAAATTCTTTTGAATTTTTCTTTTGATGTCCTCCAGTGAGATTAGTTCTTCCACGGTGGTCTCTGGTTGTACACTCGTGTCTAGGCCGGCTTTGAGGAATTCAATCGTTTGTGATTTAATCCTCTCTTCCTTTCAGCCACCGAGGCTCTCATTTCGTATTTAGAGAATTGCTTCTCCATACCTTCTTCAATCTTTCATTTTTGGGTGTCGAAGTCTTCCTTCATCACCACGCTTGCTGCGAAAATTGATTAGCATTTTTATGTGGAATGCCTCTCTTAATCGCTGGACTATAATCTTATGTTCACAAGGGGTTGTGATAATAAGTCTTCTAGTCTCATTTTCTTGTGTAAATACCTTAAATGTCTCTAGGAAATTAGTTCCTAACAGAATATCTGCTCCTGTATCGTGGAAATAGATTGGTGGAGTTTTAACTTTGTACCAAGGAGTACCGTTTGCTCCTCCAATCATCATTTCCGCTTGCTTGATCCCTCTTTTAAGGACTAGGATCCTTTTAGAGAAATTTCTTCTCGCTACTGGAGATAATTCTTCTTCCATTTCTTTGGGTAAGACTTTTGGTTTAGCCGTGCAGATTCCTGCACCTGAATCAATGTAGGCTGCGAAATATTCCGCATGATATCTTGGATATATCATTCCAACGGGAAATGGAGAATGGGCTGGTGCTCATTTAATTATGTATCTTTTTTTGCCCACCGTAAACTCCATTCCATCTCTTAATCTTTCCCAAGGTTTATGATCCTCGAGAAACTCTATCCCTATAGTTAGTTGCTTTGGGATTTTTCCTGCACTTCCCTCAATGATTGTTTCAATTTCTCCAATCTTAAGGATTCCTTGATATCTTCCTAGGGAAGGTTGTTCCAAGTGATACTATGCATCACAAGAGAGGATATTATCCTTTTGAGTGATGTCGAATATCACTTCTACAGCTCTCCATCCTTCTAGACACTTCAACTCTACATTAGTTTTAAATACTTCAGGAGCTCGAGTGCTCTGACTGATTCTTGGACCTTCCCATTGAGGTCCACTGAACATTCTGTCTTGTTGGAAAGACATTCTCCTCGGTTCGATCATGAGGTTCTTACTTTTATTAAGAACCGACCGATCTTGAATTTTCATATCAATCTCTCCTATTGTTGGAGATTACATGATCTCTGGTAAGACTGCCTTTACTACGTCTTCAATGATCCTTGGTATTTCTATGAACTCCTTTCTCAAGAATACTTATGAATGATGAGTATTCGAGGTGCATAGGAAATCTTGTACGTGATTGAGTAGGGTCTGTTTCCCTCCGTCATCAAGTCTGGTCTTTTAAAATCTTGATGAAGGTAAGAACTCTACTAAAATCTCGGTCTGCTAAATTATACACAATTCTCTGGTAGACATTGAATGCCAGCTTTCCTGCATATAAGTTTCCTGTGATTGCTCCCAGACAAGAATCTTTGAGATTTGAGATTCTTTTATCGAAGAGAGTTAAATTTAATGGCGATTCAACTCCTTCTTTAAATGTTGATTCTATAATCACCCGAATGTCTCCAATGTGGATCCACGAAAGTGTATTTTCCATTTCTCTCCTGAGTTTGCTTTTAATCTCCCGGATTTCTCGGTAGGGGATTAGTTGCATCTCGATCTGGTTTCCCGTATATTTCGTTGGTATTTCGAATTCTCCCGTGGAAACTCTATGGATAATTTGTTTTTTTTGATTTCTTAAACCCAACTTATCCATCGCCTTTTCCATTACCCCTATTGTAAATCCTTCATACATTTGGAGCTTTGGATCTTCTTTCATTATTCTCATAAGCGTCTTATGAGAAACTGTTGTATGTGAGAGGAATCCTGACATATCCTTCATAACCATTTGTTGAAGAAATTATTCTTCACTCTGATTTTGAATATGATTCACTTCCATCTTCAAAGTAAATCTCTTCTTCATAGATGCTTTCATCTGAGGGTATGTCATCAAATTGATACACCTGCACCAGATTTTGGTAATAGACAGCTTCTTCGAACTCTTGAGTTATCTCGAACTGTCTAACGCCTCTTTTTTGATCTCAGGGAAATCTGTAGAAATATGCCTTTTAACTCCGCACGTCCAGCAGTTGCAATCCTTAAAACTTTCATTAGCTCTGGTGTGAGCTCGCATGAAAGTTCTCTTTGTTGGCATCCTACTGGTGCTTCCTTGGCTTAAGAACGAGCCTTGGCTTCGACTTGGCCCCATCCTTTGTCCTGATATATAGTTTCTGGAATTTTGTTTTGACCATAACCTTCTTGGTTTCAATTTAAACCTTTTCTTGTTACTTCGAGTATAAGGGTGACTTCTTTCTTTGTTCCGCTTATGTCACTGTGGTTGACCTCCCATTACTGTTGGAATGTCATTCTTAGCACAATATAGAGGAACTGATTTATTGATTCCTCTTAGTCTCTTGTAATTTTTTTGGAGTGCTGCCTGGTGGCACCACTCTGCTAACTTGGCTTTTAGGAACGACATCCTTCTAGCAACCGTATCCATGTTGGTCGCTGGATTGTACAATTAGATCAACATTTCTCTCCACGAACTTGGTATTTTCGCAAAGAAATTTTGAGCTGCATCTCCATCATTCACCTTGGATTTCCATCGGTATTCGGTGAATAATTGGATATATTCGTCCACGTGACAAGTATCTCGTAACTCGAGGCAATAGAGGTCTTGTCGATATTTTTTCTGCTTTTCCTCTTCCATTTCCTCGAAATATCCTGTGCCGATAATATGAATTTTGAATAATTTAGCCATATTATCGACGATTTCTTTTAGTGATTCACCAGATATAACTCCCATTTTTATGTCTGCTCATGTTAAGTCCCATGGGATCTTTACAGATCCTTCAAGGCTCATTTAAAGGAGTAAAATGAACCCTTTCTTCTCTAAGCCGAGAGTTCCAGCTGCAATTCGCATTGCAGATGCCTAATCATCTACCAGTATCTCTCGGTTCTTGAAGTCTGAGACATCCAAATTCAACATTAGCCCATATGGATGTATGGGATCCAATTGAGACTTCCCGTATGGCGTGTTGAGAATATTGGGCCTTCGGGAATGATGCCTGGTGCCCGCTATGTCTGTAGGATCTCCTTTATGGTGAAGTCCCCGACATGTGGCATTGGTGCATCTGGTACTGGCTCATGTGAAGCAGAACTTTCGCCTTGATTAAAATTTGTTGGTGGTGGTGCTGAAGCGCTTATTGGTATTAAGGCCGAAGAATCTCCTGAGTTCATTTTTAGATCTACAATACCTAACCCGGTGAAGGATTCGATAAGGTCGTGTAAACCTTCCATGTTGATTGTTTGTAATTTTTTAGTGGTGATGAATAAATCATCGGGTTCATAGCTTGGTATTATCGAACTTTGATTCAATTGAGGAATCTATGTGTTTCAAGCTTTGAAAATTAAGAGAAAATACAAATAAAGCAATTAACCTATCTAACTATCCTAAAAATTGAAATAACAAGTGGGTAGAATGCCCCGTCGGATGCCTCAATATAGAAATGCAAGCAAATCAAGGAAATAAGCAAAAACAAGCATTGTTTCACCAAGTACAAGCATGCATGCACAAGGTACAACTATGCATAAAATCCTAAATAATGAAAATAAGCAAGAATTGAGAGCATGAATAGAAAGAGCAAGAAAAATTAACGTGAAAGTTCAAATCTTTAAGGAGAATAACAAGCAACAGAGAGTAGATTTAAGATTTAACCTAAAACTATGCATGAAAATAAAATTGCAAATAAAGTATAGAAAAAAATTGAAATCAAGACGATCTAAGGCTCGATCTATGATCTAGATGTGTCACTCATCTAGATTCCATAGCTAATTCTTAAGATCTAACATAAATTCAAGGTGTTAAGACAAAAGGCATAACATGAAGAACAAAGCATGTAAATGAAGAACAATCATAGAATTGAAGCACAAAACATGAAATTGAAAGGAAACTTACTTGAATTAAGAAATGAAACCAAGCTTGATTGTAATTGCATCAAAAGTAACAATCCAAAGGAGTATTTTGATTCTTCTTAGGCTTACAAACCCAAGGCCAAGCATGAAAGTAAATCTAAAACTAGAAATGAAAATACATCAAAGCTTGAACTTGCATCTAAAACCTAAGGAAAGAGAAAATTATCAAGAGATTGAGAGTAATTTGATCCCAAACCCAAGTTAGGGTCGGGAAGGGAGATAATTTATAAAATGAGAGTTGGGTTCTATTTATACTAGATTAAATTGGGTTAAATGGGTTAAATTGGACTTAAAAGGCTTGATTTTCCTAGGTTTGACCAGGGTTTGACCTATTGGCGTTGCTGTTGGCGTGCGCCAGGGAGCTGTGGAGCAAGATTTGGCTTGCAGTTTGGCAAACGCCAGGCTGCTGGGAGGGGGCTTTGGCACAGGATTTGGCTTGGAAGCTGGCAAACGCTAGGCACTGCTAGGAGGGGGCTTTGGCGCAGGATTTGGCGTCGCCTGGCGTGCGCCAAGGGCTGCTGGGGGCGCTGGTTTGGATTTTGGCATCGTCTGGCGTGCCCCAAAGGCTGCTGGGGGCTTTGGCTTGGGTTTTGGCTTGCCTTGGCAAGGCTTGGAGAGCATTCCAGAATGTTTGCCACTTTTGAAGGTTGTTTTGACACAACTTTTGGCAATTCTTGGCATGGCTTGGCTTCAACTTTGGCCTTCAATACCTCCACCTTTAAAAATAGGAATTTTCAACATAAAAACCAAATAATTTCACCAAACCTCAAATCAATTGAACCCATTTAATCAAATTAAATATAAAATCATCAAGAAACACGAAAAATAATAAAATAAGAGAAATAACCTAGAAAACTAACTAATTAACAACACGAGAAAAACACCACAATTACATGCAAAATATTGGTTCTTTTCATTATTTCTTGGGTTGTAATGGAATTCCCTTGATTATTGCCATCATCTTCTCTTCTTCTGTCGACTGTCTTATAACTTCAGTCGTTTTCCCTTTTTGGTGTAGAGGGGGTTCCGTTCCGAAAGTTATACGTCGTCTTCCGCTGGATGTACTTGTCTTGGCTTCAAGGGTCTTGACTCGTCCTTGAACATCAATTGGAATTTCTCGTGCTTCCTTTCGATGTTCAATCACCTCTTTCATCTGCACCTGGATCTGGCGGTCAATGTCTTGTATCATTCTTTGGATGTCTCTAAGATTCTTATAGGAATTGTATAACTCGCTGCAGTTGGATCTATTGATTGGATTCATGAGCTGCATCCCCATGGTTCATAAGATCCGTCTTCAGCATCTGAGTTACCTCGCATTGTCTCAAGTTCTCCCTTGTTCAACATATTGGTTATCCCAATATGCTATATTGTCTTTGTGGTCTAACTCGTACATTTCCAATATTTGAAAATATCGTCTGAAATGTATACATATCGAACACTAGTTCGTTTCATTTTTCAAAGATAAATCTTCTCACCAAAGGTTAATTACATGATTATAATAAATTTTCTTATAAATTCTTAATAAACCTAGGCTCTGATACCATTTTATGCACAAATAAAATGGGCAAAATTTTATAATTATTTTCATTATTATTTTACTTTATTTTAAATAATTTTAATATATAATATATATATATATATATATATATATATATATATATATTATATATATATATATATATATATATATATACTTTAAAAACTTATTATTATTTTTATCAGAGCAAGAAAATAAATTAGAAAAGTAAAGAAATATTAAAACCTGTAAAAGGAAAAGTATAATAGAAGAAGATACAAAGGAGAGACGATGGAGACGGTAGAAATTAGGGTTCTTCTTATTCATCAAAGACTCCCTTTATATAGGGTATCAAAGTACATGTTTCCATAATACATAAAGATAACAAATACCTAAACTATCCTTCATCAGTTACTTATTGACGAAGGCACACTAATTGTGTTTTTCCTTCAACACTCCCCCTTGTGCCAAGTCAAAGGGTGAAATGGTGTTTCATTGTTGCCTCGTTAAAACCTTGCCAAGTAACAAAACCCAATGGGAAAAATAAAACTTGGTCTAAGGAAAAAGAGTACAACACACCTATATTGAGACTCCCCCTAAAGTGTACACCTCTCTCTGATATGTACATCTATCAAGAGAACTTTGAAAGTCTCCACTTCCTCAATTTACTTGATTCTTGAGAAAGTGCATAATTGTTGGTTTTAGAATAGTTGTGGTGATATTACTCGTATTATCACATTTTCTTCAGTGATAGAGTTCAAGCCACTATCATCAGATATATGAATGATCATAACATTTATCGTAGATACTCAAGAACTACTACATGTATGATAATGATCTCTTTACATGGATCGAATGAGTAACCAACATCAACGATACTATTTTGTGTTTCACAGTAGGAAGTAAACTCAACATTCTCTATAGGGATTACAAGACCATCTGCAGTCCAAATTATATTTATGAATGGGAAAATAAACTCGCTTCAATGGTTTCTTTTAGGTATCAAAGTACATTTTGACTTCATTCCAGTGACATTGCGCTTTCTTGAGTTAAATCAAGATACCGATTTTGAGAAAGTAATATTTGGTCAAGTGTATTAGTAATGGTACAATAATGCGCATATTGTACGTAGGTAGAGAATTTTAGCTCCCACCAGTTCTTCGTCATTCCATTGACAAAATTGATATTTCCTTATATCTTCACTTTGACCAATTATAGAAGTGCTAACATATTGCACTTATCCATATTTAATTGCCTGATCATCTTTTGGATATATGCAAACTGTAGAATTTAGTATTCCACAAACTCGATCTCGGTTTTAGTTTAAAGCCTTAACATGACCGAGTTTTCCCATGATGCATTATCTCAAATTAAGAACTTCAAATAACTAGCGATATCTCTTATTTCATTAAGAGTGTATGTTATGTTCCTTTCATCGACATATACAATTATAATCGCAAATTTGAAACTTATAAATACGCAAGGGCATAGATTATCTTTTCACAATCAAGTAGTCACTTAGACGGTTATACACATCCGTCTGGATTATTTTAATCCAAAAGTGAGTATTTCAATTTTAATTACAAATGCACTCCGTGGCTTAGAGTCACCTGCCTTGGCAATGAAAGGCCAGCAAGTACTTTCATATATATCTCTAAATGATCCCCATAGAGATATGATGTAGCCACCGGTATAAGCTGCGTTCTCAATTCTTTGGAATTAGAACATCTATTATGAGGGAGTACATATCCTCATAGTCAATTCCAGGGCGTTTTGAGAAACTTTGTACTTCAAGTATAGATTTGCATCTCATTACTTTATTTTTCTCATTTTTCTTTCTGACAAAACTTTGTTTATGTCTTACAGGCTTTACACTTGGTGAGGTTAGCACTACCAGACCAAACACCTATCGTGTTGTCAGTGAATTTAAATCTACCTAGATTGATTCTTTAGAATTAGGTCAATTCGCTCTACATTGATATTTCAATAGAGCGTGGTTCGATACTATCGTGCTCTATGATTCTTTGAGCAACAATGTATATATCATCAATGTGTATGAAAAGTCTTTCCATCAACTTATATAAACTCACATTGTACATTGAGATTTCTTTATTCTCTGAAATCATATTAAACTTCGGAGCGTCCTCTAGCAATGATTCATGGACATAAGTATAATCAGAGATAATCTCATGAGATTCATTACCTTCATTGATGATTAATTGAATTTGTGCCATACTTGCCCTCTTATTCCTTGGGCGAGTATTGATCGAGTGACCTTCCCCTGTTCCTTTTGGGAGTCACGACCTCAACCACACCTCCACTAAGTATGATTGCAATATCTTAATTTGCGACATTGTGCCCTTTATGGGGACTTTTAACCTTGTAGACAAATTTGCAGCTGGTATATATATGATCTTGTCACTTTAGAAATTGAGTCTTCTATACTTTGAAGATCAATTGTTCACTTTACTTTACTTTCACATTACATTGTGAAAATGCGGGGATCATAATGAGACATAGTATGAAACTATTCCTGTTGTTCCATTAGATAATAAGTTTTCTTATCTCCCCCTAACGACAGGAAGATTGTCTCATTTGAGTGACAAGTTCGCTAATTTAGCGATAAAGAGATCGTCCGTCAAATGTTTAAATAGCGGATGATTGTTGGAGATTCATATCCAACATAAATATTTAATCGTCATTCAAAACCCATAGAATGCGCTGTGGGGGCGCAATAGGCACATATACTTCTTAATCAAATATGCGTAGATATGAATTATCAGGCTTATATCCAGTTACCAACTGGTACGCAAAATATTTGGTTAGCAGGGGTTCATAAACGAATAAGTAAGAGTCGCGTGCAATATTGCATAACCCTGTGCAAAGACAAATGAGTGCGCATAAATATTGTCTTAGTCACCATCTATATTCCTTTTGATGGTGTCTTCTTTGAGACCTTATTATATATGCACATTAGGGTACAAGATCCAGTACATCGATCTTTATTAAAATACAATAGACATCAAGTACTTTTGATGTAAACCCTCTAGCATTATGAGTTTGGGTGCTTTATAAGGGTGGTGAATCCTCAATCATATTAAATGTACTAGAAGTTTTGCAATGCAATATTTTTATGGACAATACGTGCCGAAGCATCGACAAAAAAAAAAAAAATACTTGAATGATCCGCATTGTGAATGGGCATGTCCACATGCATCACCAATTATCAATTATAAGAATGAAATATTATACTTTGTATCTTTAGCAAATGCAGGTCTCAATCATACAATTTTGCTAATGAACAAGTTTTGACAAAATGAGTGATGTATCTTTGAGATATGAATGTATGTAGTGCTCCGAGTACTTTAGAATGCAGTAGCTATAATTGAACAACATTAGTTCGATACTATACTTTGCATCGAGTTTCTGTTTCATTTTATGCTTCACTCAAAATGAAAGATGTCCATGTTACTTTCTTATACTATGGACCATCATACCGCGATGACTAAAGAATCCATGTCAGTCATATCAAAACTTGAATGAGCCAGTGTCCAAAAGCTCTTTGTTGGTTATAACTTATGATTCAATAATAAAAAAATAGTAAAATAAAATTACTAGATTGACTCTAAAACGTGCTTTCTTCCACATAAATTATAAGTATAATTCCATCCTCATAATGTACTTCTTAATGATAATCATCAAACTTAACAAGGTTCGTTCGCTCTTGGTCCATAATGAGCTTTTATGACTTTAATCAATGTGCCACCAGGCCTCAAGACTTTGTCACATATAAATTTCAATTAAGTAAATAATTGTCTATTACTCGACAAATTCTCACATTCTTCGGAGATATTTGAATGAAATACTTTTCATTCTAATATTATTTACTAGATATGTTATATTATATCTAATAGTTTGCTCATGAACCTTGTATGTGAATGTGTGGTAAATAAACTCAATTACATTCAATACTTTAGAATGAAATGTAAAATTTATCAATAGGCCCAATAAAATAATAATTAGTTTAAATCAGGCCACATCACATAAATCTAACTCAAAATAAATTTTAAGATCAAATACAATAGTCTAATATGAATGATTGATTATACTTTCATCAATCAAGATAGAAGATATCCATTGACTAGGCAAGGTTATTGGGGGGGACCTCCACGACTTCTACCATGACCAATAAATATCACGAACTCTTACATGTCTTACCTTGTGATTTATTCTTCCCACATAGGTAGGGATCAACATGTTTCTTCCCCTTTAGTTTGAGGTTATTTCCACTATTCATATCGATTCTAGTTAGCCTCAAGAAATTTTTTTATCCAGAAGTCTAATATTGGTATTATGAATAATAATGTCATATCTCTTAACGACTCACTATCATAATTAATATTATACAAGTGCATCAGTATGTTTGCTCAAGTGAAAAAAAAAATAGAGTGAGATCTTATCTCTTAATTTATTATTGTCATTGAAAGTGACTTTCTTTTTCACATATGGTAAGACATATTTTAATCGCAACATATCAAAGTCATTGACCATTTTTAGCAAGCAAACTAATTTATTTTCACTAATTTCTTATGCTTGGAAGTAGTGTTTCATAAAATCCTCAAAATATTCATGTAGAGTACATCCAGAATTTATTGAGATTTTGAAACTACATATACATCCAATATAAGATTTGAGGCAATATGAATTTTCAAGTTCATTAGAGAATTGACTTTAACTAAATTTGACGATTCTTTGTCAATTTGGGGATGGTAGATGAGATTATTGTGGAATTATATTTCTTTTAGTTTCCACATCAAACCAATGATGGCAATGCAATTTCTTTTGAGTATATTAACTTGTATTTAGATTGAGTTAGTTCAATCAATTTCTTTAGATAATGAATTTGAAGTATGTCATAATCTTTTTTTGATATCATGTGAATATACTTTATCACATGACTTATTTACACAATTCTTTATCGTTCATGAACTTTCATTATCATGAAAATATTCAAATATACAATTAATGATACATACATTGAAAGTAACTTATAAAATAGTTTGAATAGAATTACAACATACATGAATCTATCAATTCATAGAAATGATCAACAAACATGAATCTATCAGTTCATCGAAATTCATTATGAGCTAAAAATATTGGCAAAATCATGATCAATCTCTCATCTAATCATGTAAATAACTTTATTTATGATTTCTAAATTAGAAATCATATATAAGAGCATGAATGCTAATGTATTATGTACTCTATGAATATTATTAAAGTATTTCAAAATTTCATGTTTGTTAATATTGCATATAACATCACATGCATATAGTCATAGGTAACATATATACATATACATGCACAATAATACATACCATGCCATATATACATATTGCCAAATATTTATTAGTTGCATTTAATAAATAATAGGGTAATTCGAGTTACCTTGGAGGAAAGTAATGATTCTTTCCTAATTTTGGTTTTTAGGTTTCGGATTATGCAAAGCATCAAATCTGATCTCCACCGTACAGATTCAACCTTTAGTTTTTGATTAATATATCCAAAATCCACCTTCATCCAACGGTTAGATTGTGCGTAATTGAATTTCTAAAACAAGTTGGGTAGACAGATCCGAAAAATAGGATCAGCTCTGTTCGAAATTCATTATCGGATTCTTCATACTTCATATTCAAGTCTCCACCGTTCATATGTAACCTATATATGTTTGGAATAACATATCCAAGATTTGGCTTGATTCAACGGTTCGATTTTGAGAAATCTTGTTTTGAAAAACTCTACACAGAAAATTGCGAAAGCAGAATCTGCTTTGTTCGGAAATTTATATAAATTTTCTAGTATCTCCGAATCTAATCTCCACCGTTCAGAATGTGATTCAAAAGGTCTTGGAGGTTCTGTAAAAAATTGAGCGCGATCCAACGGTTGAAACGTGAGAAACTGAACTTTCTAATTTACAGCGCATTTAGGTTTTTGACCTATGAAAATTATGTTGATTTAGTTATGGAGGTTTATTCTCGATTTCAATAGGTTAGAGTTTCATGCTAAGTGTAAAAGGAAAAGTATAATAGAAGAAGATAAAAAAAAAAAGACGTAGAAATTAGAATTTTATATATTAGGTATCAAAAGTACATATTTACACATAAAAAATATCCTAAACTCGACAAAATTACACCAACTAAAACAGAATCTCCGATTTTAATTTGAGAAAAAACAAACAACCCCATAATCTTGCAGTTCCTTCCTGCTCATACTAAATATACACACGTTCAATTATAGAGAGAGAAATGACGACCCTTGTTCAATTATATATATGTAAACCATGAAAAACCTTTGCATACGTATATCTATCGATTCGTCAATAAATAGCAATGGTCACATGCGTATGAGCCGTTAGAGGAGAGAGAGAGACAGAGAGAGAACTGTTTCAAGGTTTTTCTCTCTGTTGGTTTGATATGCGTCAGATCTTGAAACCCCGACGACGAAATTTCCCGTTTCTTGATTATTAACGCTTCGAGAAACGGCACCGCCAAGTCAGATTCATTTTCGCATCGACGTGAATTTGGTTTGGAAATTCGGTGTTCGGAAAAAATCTATCGGTTAAGCGCGTGTTTTCTCAGTTCGGATTTGGATTTTCGTGAGAGAAAAATAAGACGATCGGTTGAGCACGGCGTAGTGATAGTGAGGAAATGGATGATAGAGGCGGCGGCGGCGGAGGAGGATCTTTTGTAGCGGTGAGGCGAATATCGCAAGGGCTCGATCGTGGTAGCTCTTGTCATTCTGCTTCTAGTGGTATATTCCTTTTTCCTTTGCTATTTTTCTTTATCGGTAAAAAAAAAACCAAAAAAAAAAACCTCTCTCTATCTCTATATATGCTTTTCGTGTTGTTATCCTCGTTTTCGTCTGCCTCACTCCTCTATGTGCGCGTCTGCGATCATTTGGTGCGTATGAATGTTTGTGGAGATTCTGGATCCGTGAATTGAAAACTACGTCTATTGATGCCTACTTGCGTTGAGATTTTTGGTTAGTTTTCTAGTTTGATTGGTATTGTCAGATTTGGTATTCCTGTGAGTTCATCTGCGTTATCTGTACACTTTCCCCCTTTTGTCCTTCTATTTGATCAATTAAATTTGGTCTCTTATATAAAATAATTGCAATCTTTTTCCCGTATCTGATTTCTATTTCATTTAATCTATTATTTGTATTACTCATATCTAATAAGAAAAATTACAATATATGGAAAGTGAATTGCAATTTTCTTGGTGGTCAGTGGGTTGGGGAGCTCGGTTGCTGTGTTGGCACTGGGGCGGGGAGTTGGTGGTGGCGAGTTTGTGTGGGTGGTGTTAGGTTGGGTGGGTAAGAAGGAAAAGAAATAAAAACCAACGAAGAAAATAAATAAAATAGTGAAAAAGAAGATTGTCAAATTCATTTAAATATTAGCATTATTGTTTCTGTTTTATTATACTAATGGTTATAGTTTTTTCATTTTCATAATTTTTAAAGTAGAATGCTATTTGTCAGATATCACTATCACTTGCATCTTCTGAAATTTTCTTTGTTTAGTTAATTGTTACCCAGCTTTTCACCTGCAGTTATATATGCATGTAAATACAAAAACATAATAACTAGTACTGAAAACTTTTTGACTAATCTTTAGGTACCATTTTTTTTTCTTCTAAAACTTGAAATACAAAAGTTGTAATCTATTCAATTAAGGTCCTCAAATGGCAACATCTGAAGATAATGAATATAAATATAGTTGTATGTAAGCTAAGATTAAACCTGTGAAATTTATAAATAAACTTTATTGGTAAGAACTAATAACGTATGGGGCTTAAGGTAAATGATTAGCTGCAGTTTTCTCTGAGTGTCAAGAACTGCAGGAACTTTATTGAGTCGCTTTAACTCTGTCAGACCTGTATTCATTAATGGGCTGATGGATAAAATCCTAGGCTATAAATCTCACTTTAAAGTTTTTATATATGGGTTTGAAACACTGATGATTAACAAACTTATTGATTTTGTATAGCTGCATTTTGTTTGCTGCAATTGTTTCTTTTTCTCTCTTTGGAGACCAATCATTCTTTCTCTGTATTAACTTTGAATATATGTAAATTAGCTTCTGATAAAGTGACCCTTCTATTTTCTTCTATCATTCACTGGAATATTTTCACTGAATGTGCATAACCATATTTGTGTTTCTCAGTAATTTAAAAGGGAAAATATCTTTACTAGATTTAGGGTTTGGATCACCTGATACTCAATTCTCAAATCGAAATATGATAAAGTTCTCAGACTAGAGAATGTAACTTTGATATTTGTAGTTGTATTCTCAAAATTAGAACAGGTGTTGATTCATATTGCGTTAACTGGTTTACTTGTAGCATTAAGTTACGTAGATTAAGAGAACTAGCTGATAATTGCTCTTATTGATGTATGAAATGGACCGATTAGACCTAACAGAGTAATACTAGTAGGCATGCTTTTCATTGTTTCCAGAAAATGTGCAGATTTGATGATGGTTTGTTTTTCTTCTGTTTGTATATTCCTCTTCTTAGTCCTTGTCACATCATCATCTACCTTGATATAAACTCTAAAGAGCATACAGCATTTCTCTTTATTTATTCTTGCCACTCATTTTCTTTTTGTTACAGCAGAGGTTGTGGCCGGATCAGCTGCATGGATTGGTAGAGGCCTTTCATGCGTTTGTGCTCAAAGAAGAGACAGTGATGCTCGCCCATCATTCGATTTGACACTGGCGCAGGTTATATGATGCTGGGGTGATTATTTGAAATTTTTGGGTTCTTTTTGCTATTCAAGTGCTATTCTCACCTCGAAAAATTGTCTTCCATGCATTCATGATCCAATGTTGTATGGCATTGTCGAGCCCCTTCTGAATCACTGCTTCACTTTAAATCAGTTTTGTCGATTAGTGTATGTGATTTGTGTTGCTTTCTATTGAATGATATCCATATTAGGTTAGCTTAAGTCTGTAAACTACCTTTCTTTGACCAGAACTTGTGATTGTGTATTGTAATACAGAGTCTAGTTGACACGGCACGGGGACACGTGGCTAGTGGTGGCGGCCAGTTCCAAATAATCTTGACTTTTTATAGTAAATCAAATAAAAATGCAAGGTTTGCAGCCCTTCAATTTTCCACTTCACCACCTTTATTTCTGTGACTTAATCCATTTTCGAGGTTGGCCCTCCTCAATGCACGCGTTGCCTCCTTAATTAGTTCCTTTACTTAACGAGTTCCTTTCTGTCAACATCCAACTAGAAAACAGCCAGATTAATAGATCGTGGGCCAGTTTTATCGCACCTAAAACTTCCTTTAGTTCATACTTTCAACCTCATTTTTTTTTATATTTACCCAATTGAAGCCTGCAATGTTATTGAAGCATCTACAAGAAGGCACTGCACTGAAATTATTGAGTTTCATGGAATATTCTATGTTGTGGTGCATCGATAAAATAATCCGGATATTTGATGCTCTCTTGTTCTTGAAGGTCTTAGCTTCTTAGTGAAACACATCAAACCTACTTCTCTCTATCTGTAATAAGATCGAATTACTTGTATGACAGAAACTAGATTGAAGTTGACTTTATTACTTAGAAAGTTTTCAATTCAAATTGATTTATTGTGATTGTCATTGTTTCAATTTTAAATTTGATGTAATTTCTGTAGTAATTAGGTTAGGATGTAAGAACCAAATTGTGCAGCATTCTCCCTAGGTAGGAGATATTGTCTAATGTCTAGTAATAAATTGGAAAAATAAATTGAAAAAATCACAAGTGATTTTTTTTTCTTCTAATTTTCCACTAAGAAGATTTATTTTTATCGACACAGGTTCACAATGCTTATGACATAAGAAAACTTTTCCTGGTGTTTAAAGATAAATTTTCATCTGCACACGTATATAATTTGTAGAATATTGAACCTCCGTTTGGTGTAGTTTCAGCTCCCCAAAGTCAACGTCCGTTTTTTTTAGATTGCTTGTTTCATGCATGTCTGATGTTTATAACACTTTATGTCAGGAAGAATGCCTGGAGAAGCTACAGAGTCGACTAGATGTGGCCTATGATAGTTCTATTCTTGAACATCAGGTATATTCCTCGAAGCTATTATGTGTGTGTGTGTGTGTGTATATATATATATATATATATATGTTTCAGCAAGCTTTCTATTATATATCAACTCTGCATTTCCTTCTCAAAAAGACTTTTTCTTTTGTTTGATAGGAAGCCCTGTGGGCACTATGGCATGCTGCCTTTCCTGGGGAGGAACTACATGGTTTAATATCAGAGCAGTGGAAGGAAATGGGTTGGCAGGGAAAAGATCCATCAACAGATTTTAGGTATTTTATAGTTATCCTCGAACTTTGTTGAAATCTTTTGGAAAAGGCTGTCTAATTTCTTGTCAGATCATTGCTTGTAATTAACATAAGGTTTATTCTTTTAGGGGTGGAGGTTTCATATCACTGGAAAATTTGTTGTACTTTGCTAGGAACTTTCCGGTATGTTTGCTCTCTCCTGCCCTTGCATGTAATTAGTTCAATGTCCTATGCCTACGGTTTTGTTATTTTTGCTCGCCTAAGTTTAAAATCTGAATTTGAATTTAGATAGTATTGACTAAATATTAACCTTAAAAAAATTCCCAAATATTTTTTATGTAGAAATCATTTCAGGATCTTCTTAGGAAGCAGGAAGGTAATAGGGCGTTGTGGGAATACCCGTTCGCTGTCGGTGGTGTCAACATTACGTTCATGCTCATTCAGATGCTTGATCTTGAAGCAGGTGACTTGTTAAATCTTTTGAGATAAAGGGTGAACATTTAAACTTAATAGTTTGTTCTTTGAACTAGAGTTTTTTTTTTTTTTTTGCCTAAATAGATCTGACATCCGACTACATTCAGCAATATAAAATTAGTTCAATCTGAATAAGCTGCTGTTTTTATTATGCAATTTTATCTGAAGTTTCTGTAGTTCGTTTAGTGTCACAGTTGTCATTAAAGCAAAAAATAAAATAAAAATTGAACTTCCTAGAAATGTATATATTCTTACACGTGATGTGTCACTGTTAATTATTCAGCTTCATTTCTTTTCATTGTTTTCAGCTGATGCTTTTTAGTTGATTTGAGTGAGGTCATGTTAATTGATTGTAATCACCCGGCGATACATTTGTGTTGTGTCAATTTTTTCCTTTGATTTTGGACAATGCTTGTTAGTTAATATGTAAAAAACAAGTGCGTGCTGTTGATCAGCTATTCTCTTGCTTCATCTTTCTGCAGTGAAGCCAAGAACACTTGTCGGAGCAACTTTCCTGAATTTTCTTGCCGGTAATAATCACTACATAGCATCTTTCATAAATAAGAAAGTATTTTCTAGTGTAGAATCGCATACATACTTTATGTGGAATTTATTTTATTTGCCAATTGATTTCTGCTTATCGGTGAAAGTTTCTGTCCTCCTCGGCAGAAAATGAATCAGCATTTGATCTTCTATATTGTATTGCGTTCAAGCTCATGGATCATCTCTGGCTAGCCATGCATGCCTCTTACATGGATTTCAATGTAAGTTTTATCAAACTCTGATCTTTATCACTTAAAATGGCAGTTGGGAATTTTCTTCACATTTTTCCTATTTTCCATTTTGGGTTTCCCCTTAAATTTAGTTTTTAGATGCCCACACACTTGAACAAGACCTAAATTTTATTATTATTTAAAAAAAAAATTATTTATTTATTTATTTATTTATTTTGCGTTGTTTGCATAGGCTGTGATGAAAGCCACTCGTCGTCAGCTGGAGAACGAGCTTCTCCAAGAAGGCCTCACACGTCTGGAAGACTTGCCTTCCTATGCCCTTCTCAGTCAGTAGTGTGATGGTTAGAGCTGTCAAGGAACGAATTGCTCTCTCTTGTTCGTCATTCACTCATCGAGTAGAGGGTGATGGGTGAGGCTGAGATTGTTCTAGATTGTAAGGTTTGGGGTTTCATGATGTTCAGCAGATTCGGTTATTTGTCAGGGAGAAAAGCTTAAAGCAACTACTTATTGCTGCGAGCTTTCTGAATAGCAGGATTTTAGTGATTGGTTTTCATACATTTTTGAATGGGAGGGTATATGTAATTTGCTGATAATCCAAAATTAACTAATGAACTGAGACAAGAATTGCTGGAACTATGACTGCGCAAGTACAATCTTTCCGTATGAAGTCTATGATCCAGGAAAAACAGATATATAAATTGACTATGCATTTGATTTCAAAATTGATGATTTATAGTATAATTGCAATAATTGCTCGAATTAAAAAGTAATAAACGAGATGTTTATTCATATTAGTACATGGCAACTTTATACGAAGAATGTCAACAGCGTAAACAACAGAATACAAAATCAATCAAACACCACCACCTTCTGATACTCCTCGCCAGAAACCACAGCATCCATAACAGCCTCAGGTTTCATATCCACACCTTCGAGAAACATGGTCACCAGATTCTTGGAAAACCCTCTCACCAGCGCCACCCGGACTGCTTTGCCGGCACAGGTGTTGCCTTAGAGTCCCTCAGGTTCCAAAACACTATCTCCGGCGCACATTCCCAATAGCCCTTCTCCGTAAACTTACTCACAATCACCTGATAATCAGTCTCCCAAAGATTCCGATTCTGAAATTGATGAGATGGGTTAGAGGCCTCATCGAATTCCATGTTGCTGAACACAAACAACCTCCTGATCATCTGGTCTGGCTTCAATTTCTCATTCACCGCCACTTGAAGCAATAAATCATACACCTTCTGGAAATCAGTATTAAAACCCCATTCCATCTCCCTGACAAACTCTGTTTTCTCCTTCAAGCTATGCCAGCCAACTGTTTGAAGCTATGCCAGGGCTCATCGCTCAGCTCCGAGACTAAAATTCCGAGCGCAACAGAGACCTCCATTGGGATCCCACACACTTCCCGAGACATCGCAAATCGCCACAGTTGTTCAGTTTCCCCTTCTTTGCCACGTCATCCACCATCCTCTTCCATTGGAGCTCCGCCACCTGGCAGCTGTTATCATCATCGTCGCGCAACGACGCTATTATCTCATGAGGCAGCAAAGCCCCGGCGGCGATTTTCGCTTCACCCCTTTTCACTTTCTCGAGGTACTCTCTAAACCTCTCCTCATCGTGTTTGTAGAATTTCTCCTTGTACGTTTTCATGGCGCCCGAGGCCACTCTGTTGTACGGAATCGAGCCCCAATTGCTGGCCCCCATGTAAATCTAGGGCAACTCTAGGGTCCTACGCAGGGGCACCAGAACTTGCTTCCTCACGCGATACGTGTAATGCGCCTTCTCAACTCCTTGGTACTCCAGATATTCATCTCTCGGAAACACTTTTTTAGCAATTGTCTCACACAATAGCGTGATTTGATAGCAAGAAGAATCCAGAGACGGGCACCATTTTGAGGCGAGGCTGATTTTCTTCAAACGCCCGGATTCCAACATCTCCAGGTCAGATCTCAAGCACCGGGCGAAGTGATCGGACACGCGGTCATGTAGGAATTTGAAATTGGGATCGCAGTTGAACATCTCAACAGCCTTTTTCGCCGGCTCGATCCTTTTCTCTTCGTGACTCAGTTTCAGCCGGCTGTTATTTTTTAAATAATCAGTTTTTCTCAAACCACCACCGACCATTCCTGATCCTCTGCCATAGCCGCCACGGGTGGCGTCTCCAAATCGTCTACCATACAATTTCCTCATCTCCTTCCTATGTTTCAGCTGCTCACACGCCTTCTTCGCAGATTTCCTCATCGCCTGCATCTGTTTCCAATCCTTTTTCGCCATCCTCTTCTCTTCGTCGTGCTCAGTTTCGACTGACTGTTTCATCAGTATTTCTCACACCACCGACCCTTCCCCTGCCTCCAATCGCTTACCGTACAACCGCGTCACCAATTTCGGCTGCTCACGCGCCTCGTTGGCAGATTTCCTCGCCGCCTGCATCCGTTTCCAATCTGCGTGCGCCTCCTTAGTTTTCGCGCGTCCGGGCCTTCTAGAAGCCGGAACAGGATCTCCAGCAGATCCTTGAAGTAGCCGAGGCCGGCAAACGAGTCCACGTTTCAGGCTAGGGTTTTGAGGTGATTTTTGTGCAGCCAGACGCGGCGGTGCCTCGTACTCCTCGCATATTGCAGAGGAGTTTTAGGGGGTTTTAACGGGTCGTGATTCCAGGCGAGCTCCAGGTGCTGGGTTAGGGTTTCAGGCGGAGTGGAAGAATAAATCCAAGCGGGGGTTGCCCGACGGGAGAAAAGTCGGCTGACGGTTCTCGATTACGATTTTTTTTTGACGTATTAACAAAAATACATAATTTTAGGTGAAACGTTATACTTAAAATAAATATACTTTTTTTAAATGAATATACATGTTCAAAAGTATGATATTTTATCTTTAAAATATTTATTTTTATTTAAAAATATGAATATTATGCTTAGTGTACAATAATTCTTACATGTGTTTGTGTATGTATAAATTAAAATATAATAAATACTAGTAATTAATAAGAAAATGAACATATGTTATCTGTTATTTTAGCAATGACAATCATAACTCTTGACTAACTTAAGCACTTAAAAAGTATTTTATGGGATGCGACAAATATTTTTAGATTGAGACGTAAGAATTAATAGTAAATTAGACAAATTTAACTCGTATCCAACAACTCTAAAGAAATCTGTGTAAAATATTCTATATTAATTAAAAATATTAGTAATTCGAATAAGCAATAAAGTATTAAAGTCGCGTGCTGAAATAGATGTGTTGTGTAGTTTTTATAAAATAAATTTCATTAATTATTGAATTAGTGTCGATAAACTTTCGTTCAATGTAGAATTTTTTTATATATAATCAACTATCACTAATATAATTTATGAATTTTAGGTTAAAATATAATTAAACTAGAATAAATTTAACATGGATTAATTCAATTTAGCATAAACTAATTATCTATTTTTCTTCAAAACATAAATAAACAAAAGTAAACTATATCATTAAACATGAGATGAAGCCCACCCCAGCCCTTGGGGTGGCTCCGCACCCGGGTGAAACCCATTAGTGGGAGTAAGGAGGTGTTGAAATTCGCCACCACGAGGTCTATAAATGGATCGCTTTTGGTGGCGGTTATAGCAGCGGAGGTGGGTGGTGGTGGTTTCTGGTGGCCCGATGAGAGAGATTTGGGTTGATGGTGCTATTGTGAAAGAAGGAGAAAGAAAGAGGATGTGGTGTTGTTATGACAGTGATTCGAGTTTGAATTCAGAATATATAATGTGGGATTTATTTGAGGTCACACACAAGGGTTTTTCTAATTTTAGTTTTCTATAAATGATTTTGTTTTCTATTTGCAGATTTTGTCGCCCGATTTTTTTATGAGTTCTGGTTGCACAAACACGAGAATTTGATACGAAACACGACATCCGAATATACTTATGACACATAAATTATAACGTAAAATAGGACACGATATGGACGACACGACACGTCAAAATTACATTTCTTGATGTGTCAGCGCTTCATATGAGTTCACCATAGGTTTTAAATTTGAGTGCATTCGAGTGAAATTGTATTCAAAATTTCAATACAAGAATGTTTCACCGCATATTTACACATGTTCGGAAAAAAATATTCGAATAGTAACATATTTGAATATGAACACAATACTTAAAATTTTATCTGAATATTTTTAATTCAAAATATGGGATGAACTCATAAAATTTTAGGTGTCAATATTCGTACATTTCTTTTTTAAGGGTCAGAAATATGGAAGTTACCAATGAGTGATTTCTAAATTCTAGCAAAACATAAACTAAAAGACATGAGATCATTGATCATGCTTAAATTCTACAGCTGACATGATATTTTAGAAAACTTTCAATAAATAAGGAGTAAGGCATATTTGTCTACTGAATCACAAGTCTCTCTCTCTTTCTCTCTTCTTCTTCTTCTTCCTATTAAGCAATAAGTTTCACACTTGTTTTTACCGCTCGTTTTTTTGATGATATTGCCCCTAATATTTTACCAGTCAATTTCGCAAATATATGTTTATATCAGCTGTAATAATAATTATCACAACCACTAATAAAAAATGATTACAATCAATAATAATAAGATATTCACGAGCAATAACCATATTATCTATATTATAACTATTATATTTGCAGCAATCGCGTTTTTCAAAAATTATCACAAATAATAACAAAATTGTCACATATAGTAATAAGAGTATCAATTCTAGTAGTCCGTATATGAATAAACATCGAATTTGTTTTCAATGATCATAAACTCAAAGTAATTTTTTTTTCTACAATTCACTCATGCTTTTAATAATTGTCAACTCAACTAAACTATTTTTTCACTAGTGCAGAAACAGTTTTCTAGAACGCCCTGCCCAGGCGTTCAGTATAGAGCTGTTCTAGAAACTATGGTCGATTTTGGAACAAAACAAAAAATTAATTTCTGCCTCGTAAAAAAAAAGATATCGGATTTTCTAGAACGATTATCAGAGGTGTCTAGAAAAATAATTTATCCGTTCTACAAATAATTTTCTAGAACGGTTAAGAAAAAAGTTCTAGAAAATGATCTTTCTAGAACGGTTACAGAAAAGATGTTCTAGAAAGTTTATTTTCTAGAACGCCTTTTCAAAATAGACGTTCTAAAAAACATTTTCTAGATCGCCTTTTAGAAAGACGTTTTAGAAAATAAACTTTCTAGAACGCCTTTTTGAAATAGACGTTGAAAATACATTTTCAAGAACGCCTTTTAGAAAGATGTTCTAGAAAATAAACTTTCTAGAACGCCTTTTCGAAATAGACATTCTAGAAAATTTATTTTTTTAGAACGGATTTTTGATAACCGTTCTAGATTTGATAGTTTTGAAATTCCATTTTTTTTTTTCCAGCTGTTCATCCCTCATAAATCACAATTTTTAATACCTATTTAAATCACAATCTTTTCACAAAACACTTGTTATTTAAATAATCCGAAAATCATCCGTTAATCACACTAATACACTCTCACCAAAAGATGTCAATACAAACAACACAAGTCGCTAAATACACGATCAACAAATGTTAAAATAGAAATCACCAAAAGACGATGAGTACCATTCAAGTTATCCACAAATAGTTTATTTCTTACACTCCATAATATATTGCACACCATATATATGGTGATCAAGTAATGACCTCTAATAAACACTCGACCCAACGTCTACGTACATCATCAATTTCATCGTCCGAATAAGGTTGTTCCATATTGAGTGCTTACAGGTCAATGGAAAACCGGAAATAAATATTAGAATTTGTAGAGAACGCACAATAATATAATGAAAAATGACGAAAAATAATGGGTGATATAAATAATATGAATAAAATCAGAAGCAAAATAAGTCAATTAATGAAACCCAAATTATTATTAAATTAAGCGGAAATCATATAACTAAATGTGGATCCCTGGTATCAAATAGTCACATCTATTAATTTAAACTTTAAGACTCCTGCTACTAAATTAATAGAAACATATAACTCAGCTTATCACTTGAATCCAACCATGTATTCCATTATTATCCATAGCTTCATTTGGTTCAAGTAAGAATAATAATAGTCTGTAATATATGGAGATCGACATTCCGAAAGAACAATAATTTCCTGTCGACAAATATAAAAAAGGAAATAACTAAATAAATTTCAGCACGAGTTTATATAGCAATGCCAAATGTACCTTCTGGATGTCCTCTATCTCATCCTCCCTGTGAAAAAAAAAAAAGTATAAAATGGAGGGGAAAATGGGCATAACTAAAATTAGAATTATTATTATATGATACCATCCCGGAGGTAATCATACAACAAAGTTTTCTTATCTCTAAATAAAAGTCGGGGGAGGAAAAAATATTGTATAATTAACGAATATAATCCTAGTTTATACACTCACGATTCTTCTAAATCAATGACCTTGATGGCAACCTGCCTTTTTGATTGCTTATCAAACCTGCAAATTCAAAAACAGCAAAAAGGGTCCAATTAATCAAGTAAATAGCTATTTGCATTTAAATATACAATATATTCTCAAGAAAAGGCAACAGCTAGATGCAAAATCAGGAAGGCTTCTTGACCAAAATCATACTACTTATTTGTCCTTTCTCAAATGCTTTGATGTTTTTAGTATGTAGTTCATTTTTTCAATTAATGTTAAATAACCAATCAATTTACATGCTGAAAATGTATTGTTAAATGAAGAAAACGATCAAGAAAATCACCCTTTATAGACATCCCCAAAAGAACCTCTTCCAATGAGCTCCAAGTCGCTAAATTTGGATCCTGAGGCCTCTATTAATTCCTCCATTATCACACGTATATTTCAATAAAACTCTCTGACTGAGAAACCACACAAATGCTCCAACCAAATTACCATAATAACGCTTAACTAAAGCTGAATCTGGACAACGCATTCAAAATAATAAATCAATTAGACTGAATCAACATGAAAAATCTTTTAATAAAATAAAATAAAATGTAACACCAAAATCAATAGGACTGAGCCAATAGGAAAAATCTAAAATTGAAACTGTAACATGAGAATGCAATGGAGCTCTCCGAAGTCAAAGTGACATGCCAACATTTTTTCATATATTTTTTTCGAGCACAACGAAATAATATAAAGGATGGGGAAAAATAAAATTTAACCAACCTGCTAATGCGGATTCGCGAATCAAAGTGAAGCTATATATCCTTGTCTGTGTTTATGTATTTAGAGATACATGCATGCAGTTGCAATCCCTTTGCCACTTTTTTTTTTATGCGCTTTCGTCTGTAATTGCTGCAGAGTTTCGAAAGGGATCGATAAAATCACTGTTGTTATAGTATGAAATACATATGGACACGATAAAAAGAAAAGGAAAAAAAAAGGGTTGTTTGGGGTGGTATTGGTACCCTACCCGGGGTCATATTGAAATGAATCAAGTTTGGGGTGTTAGGTGCAGAAGACTGTGCAGCTAAGTACAATTAAAAAAATATAGAGTTAAAGTCATCTCACCTATTACTAAATTCAACACATATACTAAATCAGGTGAAAAGAGAAGAGAAACTTGAGATTATATCGGGCGAACACATGCAATTTGCCGAAAACTCCATTGCCGTTGATATTATTCGCTTGTAAATGGCCAATCGCATTGCGATTGTTCTTCGCCTGAATTGAGCAACCGTATCCTGCAGACTTTGATATTCAATACACACAAGGCACAAGAGAGAAGTTAGCGATTTTAAAGTATATATGCGGGAGAAAAAGAAGGTGAAAGTGCTACCTGCAAGATTGTCTCAACAATCTTTTCTCCCTTCTCTTTCTTCTGCTTTTGACGGTCCTCTTTCGTTTTCTACATTTGAAACGACGAATTAAACACCAACACCATTTACATTTTCAGAATTAAAAAAAAAAAGATGAAATTTAGCAAAAAAAACCTTGATCAGGGTTTCAGTTTTTTCTTTCTTTTAAAGCAGCTTCATAGCTTCTTGTTTCTGAAGCTTCATAAGCTCTTCCTCTTCTTTCTTGAGGTTAGCACTTTCTTCTTCTATCTTCTGCTTGTACATGTCCATCTCTTGCATATATTTCTCGTTGTTTTTCAATGCTATCTAAAAAATTCAAACCCAAAAAACCATTAATTTTGGCACCAAAAAATTAAATAAATAAAATACAAGGATAAAAATCTGACCTTCTCATAAGATGCTTTTTGTTTCTCTGTAATGTTCTTCCACTCTTCACCTGTGATCTTTGCAATATTTATAACCAAATAAATCCCAATTAGCTCTAAGTTTTCATTAAACAATTTCAAATAAAATCTGAAAATCAAGAATTAATATTTTCAATTTTACCTCCAAGACATTCTTGCTCTCTGCAGCCAAGGCAGCTTGTCGCTCATTCGAGAAAATGAAATAAGCCAACATCGATTGCTTCGGTTTCAAGGGGTCTTTTTCTTTCCTGTGTAACACAAAACAAAAACATCAGAAAATAAATAAACACACACTAAAAAAAATAGCATTTAATCATTATTTACTTTGGTTTCTTGGTTTCTTTCTCAGCGAAGCTTCGACTTCCTCGGCATTCCTATCCCCCGAAGATGAAACGCCCAATCCAACGAGTTTCTAATAAACACCTGGGTCAAATCAGGCGCGACACGGCCCACTTTCCGAAGCAACACGAACAAAATACTTCCGAAACTCCACCATCCTATATTCTTCTTCCCTCCCGACCTTGCGCAGCACGTCCAGGTTATTACGGTACATAGGGTCAAACTGAATCTGCGAGCGAATAACTTCCGTCAGTACACAGAAAAAGAGAAAAATTATCGAGGAGGCAGCAGCGAGGTTCGTGGTTGTGGTGGCTAATGATGTCAGAATAAACGCATATCCCAAATGTTACTATACTAAGAAGAATTGTTCTTAAAAATCCTCCCAAACTAAAGCTACACAACACTAAAAAACATGCAGCAAACATAAACAAATGTCAAACTGAAGGTCACATATCAAAGCAAAACCAAGGATGTCAAAATTAATCCATATGACAAATGTGACAACACTGAAGAAGCACTGTTCTTAAATATCCCCTGCCTAGCACACCTACATTATTTTTCCAATTAAACTCATTTAAATCTACACTGCCTAACCTTTTTAAACACATTGCTAAGATATGAAATAAATGCAACAGGTGTATGATGCAACATCAAAATGTCTGTCAAAGTCATAATCCCACAAAAGCATGAATTCATAAAATAAAAAAAAAGCCTAAATGAAAAAATCTGTATTCTGGAGAATGAGAACAGCAAAAAAGATGAAACCAAAGAACAATCAATAATATTACAAAATAAAAAAATTATCAGAAGGTTGCATAGAAGCTCTCATTACAGTGACTTTCCTGCTGCCCAACTTCATGTGAGGAGTTGAAGGTTGTTGCTGCAATACACTATGCCAAAGAATGTCAGTTAAATTGTTAGAGCTCTCAGCATGCATAAAATATGAAATTTAAAATCTGGATGAGCCTTGAGCAAATACGAAATGCATTTGTTCATCAATCAAGTAATGGAAATGAATATCAACCATGCCATTATCTATATTTATAACTTTTGGAGTAAATTATAATAAACTATATTGACTATCACTACACAAGAGTTGAATAAAAAAGCAAAGAAAAGAAAAGGTATCTTGGTCTAATAAAGAAAGACACTATTGCTCTACAAATCCCAAATCCAATCTTTCTCTTTTATATCATCTCTGAGCATTTATATTTACCTAATTCATTAACACACACACACGCTCACAAATAAGCAAGAAAACTTCATACTCACAGATTGCAGGAAATGAAGATCCAATGTGATGTTTGTGGCAAAGAGGCAGAAACTGTTTTCTGCACCACTGACGAGGCTGCCCTTTGCCACAGCTGTGATAATAGAGTCCACAATGCTAATAAGCTTGCTAACAATCATCCTTGTTTTTCTCTCCTTAATCCTCAATTCAAACAATCACCACTCTGCGACATTTACCAGGTTATAATATGACAAAGTTTTATGAACTTCTATAATATAATGACCACAATTTAAATTTAAATATTAAAAAATAAAAAGAAAACAATTTTGAGAATTGGTTGTATTATTACATGCTTAATGCTTATTAAAGTTTATTGGCAAACATTTTACCACCTCAATTTTTTATTTTTATTTTTTTTGGATAATTTTGAACATTGGTTATATTAATGTATGCTTATTATTGTTTTTTCTATCACGATGTTTAATGTCTATAATTTTACAGGAAAGGCAAGTATTGCTGTTTTGTCAAGAAGACCGAGCTTTACTATGCAGAGAGTGCGATGTTCCAACACATAAAGCCAATAAACTTACCAAAAAGCACAACAGGTTTCTACTAACTGGGGTGAAGCTTTCAACTGCTGCCTCATCGTACCAAGCCGGTACGTCATCCAGCGGATCGCAATCTGAGATGGGAATCAAAGTCTCAGTGGCTAATGACGTTACTTATTAGCAAAACTCGGTGTCAAATTGTTTGGAGTCATCACCGAACCCTTTGAGGGATCACGAGACGACCCAACCACTCAACGAACAATATTCGGACTCGACTACTAATAGCATTTCAAAGTATTTAATGGAGACTTTACCTGGTTGGCATGTTGAGGACTTTCCTGATCCTTCTTCTCATTATGGTTTCTGTAAGGTTTGCGGTAAATTTCTAATTTATAATAGAAAGTACAAATGATATCGCTGCTCAAAACATTGAAAGACAATACTAGTAAATATTAATAGCTCCCAATATCTATCTATCTGCCACCACTGTCAAATCATTCTTCTTATATACGTGTGACTTGGGTGAATTTGCAGATTCATGAGCAGAAATCAACACCCTTTACAAATGAAGACTCGAAAGACACTTTAGATTTTTTCATCCAAAGACACGACTATGTGTCCACAACAACACTCCTGCTCTCCAAATCCCAAATCCAAATGCTCGCCTCTGTGGCAGCGCAGAGCCAATACCTGTTCGGGCTGAAGCAAATAGCATGAACAATCGAACCTGCATCCAACGAGTACATATTTTCCCCCTCATCCAGATCCCACAACAAATGAGTTTCTACATTATATCTCGTAAACCCTAAGTGGAGGGAGAAATTGCATACCTCGGAGAAATGGACTAAAATCGGGAAAAGAAGTAAACCCTAAGTGAAATCTGGGGAGTGGTCGGAATTTGGGGCTGCGGAAGGTGAGAGAGGATGGTGGCGGTTCTGGTGGGCGGCGGTGCTGCAGCTGGTGCGCGAGCTTTCTTCAGTGCTGTTAGAGGAGGAGGAGATCTAGCGTAGTGATTTTTGGCGCTGTGTGGGCTATCGGAGCCTGGCGGAGCGGAGCCCCTTCGCATCTGCCGTGGGTTATGGTTGAGGTGGTCTTGACGGCTGTCAATGATGTTCGAGAGCAAGGTACGGTGGTGCCGACCGAGTAGGGGGCGGCGGCAATTGAAATCGGGAGGCTTGTGGGGCTGTTGAGTTTGGTGAAGGGGAGATGAAAATGAGGGCTTCGAGTTTGGAGGATTTTGGAGAAGAAAAATTGGTATAATCATTTTAAAGTTGTTTTAAATAATGGCATATACTAAAACATCTTTTTTTAAAGGCGTTCTAAATAATGGAATATAACAGAACGTCTTTTGTAAAGGCGTTCTAATAAGTTAATATATTAGACATCTTTTTTAAAGGCGTTCTAAATAATTGGATATACCAGAATGTCTTTTGTAAAGGCGTTCTAGATATTGAATATACCAGAACGTCTTTTTTAAAGACGTTCTAGATATTGAATATACCAGAATATCTTTAAAAAAAGGCGTTCTGGTATATGACACTTTTATTACGAAAATGCCACCGGATTATATTCTAGAACGTCTCCTTTTGAGGCGTTCTAGATTGTCTATTCTAGAATAGTTTTTTTTGCACTAGTGTTTATAACACAATAATTGCAGTGTACATTTGCAACATTTATGTTTTCAAAAATTGCACTATCGGAGATAGAATTACCAGAACCAATAATGAGATTATCACATCTAGCAATTTTCATAACAAGGCATCAATCTTATTTTCAATTATTATCAATTTAACCAAACTATTTAGTAACACGATAAACATAGTACACATCCAGCAAATGTGTTTTTACAGATGCAAAGTCGCTGAAATCCAGAACCAAAGATTCCATCATCGTCGTCACCATCTTCAGACGGAAAGATTTTCACATTCTAGATATTGCTCAACAGTTCAACCGAAATTCACCAGCAAAAAATGAAGATTATGAACTTAAAATATGTTGCTGAAATCGCCTTGTATGGATCTAAACTTCTGTGCAAAATTTGCTTATCTTCTCCGTATAGACTTGAGTTCCATTATTTCCTCTACAACCATGGCAGCCACACCACCACCACCAAATCTTCACCATTCTCTTCGCCTCTCAGACCGCCTTTCCCCACCATTGACTACCTCCTCTTGCCACCGGTCAACTTCAGTGACCTGCCAATGCAAATCACTTACACATACCCTCACCCATTCCCTTCCAATGTACCGTTGATCTCTTTGGCACTAATGAGTTTGAGGCAAATCACTTCAGGTGATGGCAGAGAGAGAGAGAGAGAGAGAGAGGTTGGATGCATGGTGATGGAAGAGGTACAAAGAGTAGGGGAGAGGGCTGTGAACTCGTGAAGTGAAGAGAAACAAAGAAATTAGGGATAGAGTTTTTAGAGGTCTACTTGTCATATCACAATAAATATGTGATATTTAGTAAAACAAAAGATGGCTCACCTAATGTGGATAAAAGCTCATTTGTGTATCTATTGATCATCTCCCTACTTTCTTGGGACGTTTTCAATTCAATATTTAATATTCAGATTTCAATCACAAATTATAGAACTAAAAGTATCATAATCTAAACCATGTGGAGCCAAAAGTTATTTTTACAAATATATTTTCTAATATGTCATATTATATGTGATCTTCGAGATATATTAATTAATATTATCTTCATTTATTGCATTTTTTCTAGAAGACGTGATAACATATTCAAAAATTTCTCTTTTGGTTTTATCTATGATAAGAGTGCTCAAGTGTCGTTTTGGTATATATAATTGCACACGCGTCACACACTCAATGTGTATGGTCCGCTGGTGTTGATATACACAACTGCACACACATCTCACGCACTCAACATGTGTGGTACGCAGATCTACGAAATACACATAGTGCGTTCCTACAAGAGTAGCATCTAGAAGACCTTTGAGCGTGTTTGGACTAGCAATCATAGTAATCCTAAATTTTAATATTCAGAATCTTAGGGTATTTAGAGTCTTGTGAATAGTAAGAATTCTTATTTGTTATAAGATTTATAATATTTTATTTTTTACTACAAATGTCAAATCATGTATGAAAAGTGAATGATAATGTATTTTTATATTATATTGAAAATTTTAGAAAAATACCACTTTTTTGTCTTTTAGTTACCAAATTGATACCCTACATTTATATATTCAAATATGTCAATTTAGGACCTGTAAAAAGACTAATATACCCCAGATTATTTCCAGTCAAAGGTGAGGAGATGGGGTCAGAGATATTATGGGAAAAAATGTCAGAAAAGGGTTAACATGATTTTCTTCCGCCATTTCCACATTTTCCACTTTTAATTAGCATGAGAGAGAGAGAGAGAAAGTACCTCATGATTTTTTTTTTCTAATTTGAGTTTGTATAGTTACAATAATTATGATGGCATCAAACCTCCTCCATAATCTACACCAAAAGCAACAACTTTAGACACTGGAGTTTGGTGTTAAAGAAAATATGGAACAAGTGGTTTGGTGAACAAATCAACAGGTTGATCTTCTAAAGGAATGTATCTAATCTCCAGTTATTTGGCAAGCACCTTCTCTCGGACAAAATGAACATCTAGCTCTATGTGTTTTGTTCTGGCATGAAATACTGGATTTGAGGCTAAAGCAGCAGCACTTACATTGTCACCAAATGATAGGAGTAGTAAAGATTGAGATCCCTAATTCCTGAAGAAGAGATTTAAGCCGCAATATATATGAGGTAGTGTTGGCAAGTGATTTATACTCAGATTCAGCATTGCTTCTAGAAACCACACACTGCTTTCTAGAACTCCAGGTTATCAAGTTTTGACCAAGAAATAGACAATGACCACCTGTAAACCTCCTATCATCAATGCATCTGAATAGGCATTGATCGACGAATTCTCGAAACGCTATTTTCAGAATCCGTCTCCGCAAGAGTACGGAGCTGGTTGTAGGGCGGCGAGTTCTTCCCGAGTCGTGTCTCTCGAGGATGGATGTTATCGGCTTATCGGTGTCTTATTTGCTCTTATCGTCGATTGAAATTAAACTAATCTAAACTAGGAAAGCAGTAGTCATTGATTTGGTTTGAGGTTTTATAACTAAACTTTATATTGAAAATAGAAGTTTTGAAAACTTTAAAATGTGAAAAGGAAATTAAAGCTTATTTAAAAATGATTAATCTAAACTAGTTAACAAAGAAAGCTTATAATTTGAACTAAGGAAAAGGGAGGGAAAATTAAAGTCTTGCTATTTGGAAAAGTCAACAACATTAATTTAGCAACAATCAAAGTTTAAGAAGGAAGATTTTATAAAGCTTCTAAAAACTTGCGAAATTGATCTAAACAATTAAACAACTTAAAAGCATAAGTTCAAAAACTAGAAAGCTATAAAATGAAAATGGAAGTTTTGAAAATCAAAATAACAACTAAACTATGATCCAAGCATCAACACAAGATTAAAAGAAATAACATGAAAACAAAACTAGATTAATAAAAAGATATTACCAAACTTTTGATTCAACCAAAGCTTCAAAAGGAAAGTTCAAATCTCAACAATGGAAATGGCAACTTGAAGGATTCTTCACAAAAGAAATGCCAAACAAAGGCTTCAACAACTAGCTAATGAAGATCTAACACTTAACTAAATTAGAGCTAATTAACTAATTACTAGAATTTAAATTGATCAAAAGAAAAGGAAAATATTTGTCTATGGGTTGAAGGAGCTTCCTGGTGTAGAAAGGTCCTTCTGCAAGTTGGTTCTGATTGGAAAAGACGTTGCGTGTTTAATCCTTCACGCAGGGGCAAAATTGTCCAAAAGCAGTAAAAAAATCTGCTTTTCAGTCGATCGACTGTAAAGGAGTCGATCGACAGGCAGTCGATCGGTCATGTCGCCTGTTGATCGACTGCGCTGTCAAAACGGCCAGAAGCCCTGGAATCCAGTCGATCTTGGGGGTTCCAGTCGACCGACTGCAGTCGATCGGCCATGTCGGTAGTCGATCGACTGCAGTGTCCAAAACGGCCAAAGTCCCTGGAATCCAGTCAATCTTGGGGTTTCAGTCGATCGACTAGAAGGGCAGTCGATCAACTGAACTTCCAGTTGGTCGACTGGATTGCTGCACCCGGCTCGATTCCTCGTTATCTTCATATCCGCCGGTTTATCGAACCTCGTTCGCTGTGAATCCTTGCCCGTCCATACGATCCTGAGTCGAGTGAAAATGGTACCAAATGAGCGCGGGCCCCGCTTGGACGTCCTGTGGCCAAGAAAAACGAAATAGTGAAAGAAACTACAAAAACTAATAAAAAAACGTACAAAAACTAAGAAAACCTAGAACCTATGATGCACGGACACTCCGTTTTTGCCCTTAAACACGCGTCAGACACTTACCGGACGCGGACGCGTGTCTCCTTTTTTTTTTTTTTTTTTTAACTTCGGACACGCGGGCGACACGGTATGGACACGGGGGTGACACGGATGGACTCGGGCGGGACACAGCTTAATGAAAAGTTTTTGTTTTTATTTTATTATTCCCGTACATATCAATCAGGCGTGTGCCAAAATGAAAGTGGCCCAAATTAGTTATAATAATAAATAAACAACTCTCCAAGTCAAAAAGTAAATTTAAGAAACCAAAACCCTTTTCCCCATTTTACAATTACACAGAGTCGCGTACTGGAGAGGAGAACAAAATCAAATCTTCATTCATTCTTCACTTTCTTTATTGAGTTTGAATATTAATTTGGAAAGCTGCCGATTCTGTAAACCAACTTGAAGCTCCCGAAGGTATGATTTTTCTTTTATTTTGAGTTTAAGCTTTTTATATCTACAGAATGGGGTTTCTTTCAATTTAAAGTTTTTGTCTTTTGGAATTTTATATCTACAAATTGGGATCTTTTTTCAATTTCTACAAAAACATGAGAAAGTAAATTGTGTGTTTTATCTTATTTTATAAATTAATCATTTTAGTCATTCCCCCATTTTATTAAATACGTTTACTAATAAATTTTTTTTTAATTTTATATCTTCAAATTGGGATTTCTTTCAATTTCTACAAGAATATTAGAAAGTAAATTGAGATAATCATATGATTAATATCTCTCATGTATCCATTCAATTGCAGGGTGATATATTCATATATATAAATAGAATGAGTGCTCTTGACAGTGGCGAGGAGGGTGAACATCAGAAGGATGATAATGAAGATGCTAAACCATTATGGAGATTTATTACAAAACTACCGAGAGTAAACAAAGGTGGGGGCAACATTCCGTTTAGATGTAATATGTGCCAGAGTACATACTTGGGATCATATTCTAGAGTCAATGCTCATTTGCTCAAGATCAAGGGTGAGGGCATCAAACCTTGTACAAGTGTGACTACTAAAAAATTAAAATAGATGGAAAGTCTTGTATTAGAAGCTGAAGAGAAGGCAAAAAGATCACTTCCCAAAGAGATTTCTACAGCTGGTTCTGGGTCCGGAACTGGAAAGCAATAAAATGTTGTTAGAAGGGTATGAACCAAGAAAGAGGAAAGCAGCTGCGGATTCACCATTGGAGAAGGCCTTCCAGGTAACAAAAAGAGATGAACTGAAAGAGGAAATTGCTAGAATGTTTTATACCGGTGGATTACCATTTAATTTAGCTAAAAACCCTCACTACATTAAAGCATTTAAGCTTGCTGCTGAATCTAAGTTAGATGGCTTTGTTCCTCCTGGATATAACATGTTAAGGACAGTTTTGCTTCAAAAAGAAAGAGCCAGTGTAGATAACTCATTGCAATCAATTAG
>BMAC01000233.1:219209-240404 GCA_014905375.1 Phtheirospermum japonicum
ATATATTCTGTTACTCGGATTTCCTGAGTTAATGTTTGTTACCAAAATCCATATTCTTAATGATTAGTATTGTATGTATTTGAAACCAAAATACATAATTTCTATAAAAAATTTAAGCTAAAAGTCCGAGTATTAATGCAACCAATTAATTAAGGAAATAAACATATAAGTTGCTTTGATTTGCTGGAGTATAATTACATTAAAAATCAGTAATTTAGTAAATTAAATCATTTTTTTAGGGTAAAATTACAAACCAACATACCAATTTGTAATAGTAATTCTGATTCATAGTAAATTGATCGATAAAAATGTTTAATATTGTTGAAATCAATGATAATTATCCAACTAATGATTGGTAAGTATGAAACAATTATATAATTACCAAAATTTAATATACGAAATTACTAAGACCCAACAATGAATAATAATAATTGTTTAATATTAAAGCAGTATTTATCTCTTGTACAAAATATTATTGATGTGTCCTCAAAGATGGTTTTAAATGAGTAGTATCTAGGTTTAACTACAATTACTACGAAACAAAATAAATATAATTAATCAAAAGATCTGCAAAAAAAAAAAATTATAAAAATATTGGTAATTAATATACGAGGAATAAAATTCAGAAAATGATAATTATCTCAAACCAAATTCAGATAAATATTGATAGTTCATAGCAGTTGTCGATCTGAAAAAAAAAAAAGAATTCATAAAAATATTGATACAAATGACTTGAAATGGTAGATCAGAAAAGAGGGAGAGGGGAAAATGATAGAAACTGGTACCATCCAAAAATTGCAGATCTATAAACTCCAATCGTAGTTATATTTCTCCAAGTGTTTGTAGATTTGCAAATAAATTCAAAAAAATTTTAATACAAATTCGTAGTTATATTTCTCCGAGTGTTTGGAGATCTTCAGAAAAAATCAGAAAATTTTTGATACAAATTAATTTGGTATCAAAAATGATAGAAAAATTCAAATAGAAAAGTGAAATAGAAAGCTCTATGATTACAACATGAAAAGAATGAAGAATCTGAGCGAGAAAAAAAAAGGAGGAAGAAAACTGAAATGTCATAAATGAGATGTTAAAAATTCTGCGTTAATAGGTGAGAATAAATAGATGGAGAATAAAATAAAAAGGAAAGATTCGTGGGCGGGAAAACCCACTATTTTTCATGAATTGTTTCTCTCTCTTGCCAAACTCCCTCTTTATATATATATAGATATAGATATAGATATCAAATAATCCAACCATAAATATACAATTACAAGTTTACTCCTAATAATAATATTAATAAACAATACACCACCACCTCCCGCTGGCGACCCCCACCACCGCTGTTGTCCAGTCGCCACCGGAAAATTTTCCCGCGAGATTTCTTTTTTTACCCAACAAATATAAAGTTAGAAATCTAACTATAAAGTAAGAAATTTTTAATAAGAAATTTTATTACTTTTTCATACATAAAATATGAGATTTTCACTATAAAGTAAGTTTTTTTCTTTTTTGTTGAACATAAATTAAAAATATCTTTATTTTAGAAAATAAAGTAAGAAATTTCACTATAAAATAAGATTTTTTCCTACTTTTTCGAAATTAAAATAACAAACTTTCTTACTTTAAAGGATATAAAGTAAGAAACTTTATTAATTTTTTGAACATAAAGTATGAAATTTCACTATAAAATAATATATAATTTGTATTAAATAAGAAAATACATAATAATAATTTGCTATTAAGGCAAGAATTTTTTTTCTATTTTTTTGGCAAAAAAAAATGTGTAATAAGTAAAAAAAAATGTGTAATAAGTAAAAAAATAAATAACAACATTTGCACATCAAAGCAAGAAACCTTTTGCAATCAAATAAAATACTTTGTGTCATCAAGTATGAATTTTTGGACATTAAATAAAAAATCTGTTACATATAGTAAGAAATTCGGACATATAGTAAGAAATATTTCTAGTGACCAGAATTATTTTTTGGACATTACATAAAAAAATGTTTGGACATATAGTAAGAAATACATTCATATAGTAAAAAATTCAGGCATATAGTAAGAAAAATATTTGGGTTGAAAAAAAAACTGACTGCACTAACTCCATGGACATGTAGTAAGAAATTCAGACATACAGTAAGAAGTTCTAGGCAAAAAAAAAAAAAAAAAAAGGCCAAAAATAAATTCCGGCAATCGGAAAATATTTTCATATGATCAGAAAAAGAAAATGTGACCGAAAAAATATTCCGGCGGCCGGAAAATTTTTCGACCGGCCGGCGTGCAGCCAGGATGGCCCCCATTTATTATTATTATTATTATTATTATTATTATTATTATTATTATTATTATTATTATTATTAATTAATTATTTTAATAGTAAGGGTGTTGTGGTATATTCATATCACAAACTATTTGGCAAAAAAGTATGTACTATTTGATTTAAAATTAGATACATAAACTAATTGACAAATGGGCCTCCACCTTTGGTACTATTTGACAATTTCCCCTAAAATTTTTTAAAGTTACAATATAAGATATCATCTTCAATATTTATTACAAAATGAATCGCATCTCTATTTTAGGTGCCAAAATCCTAGTATCCCTATAATTTACACTTGTCATATTGATACATATATAAATAAAACTTCATTTTTCATATCATCCCATTTTCAATAGTAAGGACGTTCCAAAAAATAAAAGAAAAAACAGAACAAAACCAATCAATTACAAGTTTTCAAGTAAGTGCACGGATATATGCACTACAGAATACTATTAGTTGACTCCAAAATATTTTAGACAAAAATAGCCTTAAATGAAAAGATTAAAATAACCTTACTCACAATATGTAATTAAAATTGAAAAAATAAAATTTATGCAATTATATATATATATATATATATATATATATATATATATATATATATATTATAAAACAAAAATATAAACCCTAGTAACTTCTTTTTCATCCCTAAATCTCTCTCAATACCTAACAAAAACTCACATCAAAACTTGTAAGAATGGAGGATAATTATAAGAACAAGATGAATAATGTTATTATTCTTGACATCTATCTGTTTAGTCCTTTTTTCACTCTTTTTTTTTTTTTTTTTTTTTTGTATTACTATTTATTGGGCTGAAAATCGCGAATATGTTTGATCTGGTTTTAATGAACAATTGATGTATGTTTGAAACTTCTGACCAAACATTATACATATGTTCAAATATATTATTTGAACATTTGCATATTATTCGATTGATATTCATGGCCTATATGTTCGAAATTTTCTGCCGAACAGATGGCTCTGGTTCTACGAATCAGGGTAGAACACGATAATTTCTTTCAAAAACTTCAAACCCTAACCTAAATAATTGAATCAAACCCAATAAGAAACTTATGTTTGATGGCTCACCCCATTATTCCTCTTAGTAAATTATATGGATTTTTCAAAGCAATTTTTTCCTCCCATTTTTTTCCCTCTTTTTCTTCTTCTCTGCATTTTTCTTTCTTCATTCCTTCCGTCGATTCTCTCTCTTTCTCCTTACTTTCCTTTTCTTTTCCTTTTAATTTTATTATTATTCTTTTTATTTTATTTTTTATATTATTTATTATATTATATGGGGGTAAAATAGGATGTTTGTGGGTTGATTTAGTAAAAAAAAAAAATCATTTAAGTTTTTTTTTGGGTTGCTCTTTGTAATTTTGTAGTTTTATGATTTTAAAAGAAATAAATTTCTTTTACAGCGAACATATGTTGTGAGTGGTGATAAATCACTGCTTACAACATCAACTTACTGAACAATTTAAAAAATAATTAAAATTAAACGCAGCGGATAAATGTAAATGAACATAGAGATTAAAAAACTTTCAGCCGTAAGAAAAAGTTCTTACGGACTTGGGTATACAAACCCGAAAATTATATTACTTATCGTTCAAAGATCAATTACAAAGTATTAAGTAATATATGAAAACAATTGTATCAAACTCGATACGAAAATACTTGTTGRCGTAAGATATATTCTCCTCCGTTGGTTACGCAACGTTGAAGAACTCTTGATCCAAATCCCAGCTCCAAGTATGACTGACGCTCTGTGTTCTTGCTTCTTGAAATCGTCGAGATCAGTTCTCCGATTTCTTCTCTTGAATGCAGCTTGCGCTCGTTCTGTGTTTTTCACATACTTCCTTCCTTTGCGTCGGTTGTCTATATATCAAACTTAGGACTCCTAAACTTGATGGACAAGTTTAGATAAACAAAGGAAATCAAATAAAGTCCTAATGCCACCTTAGGTAAGAAATCTAGAGTCCTAATATAATAAAAACTCTAAGAAAGGCAAACTACCAAAAAGGAATTATTGTCAAGAATAATTTCTCAACAATCTCCCCCTTTTGCCTTTTTGGATAAAATGAACGACGCAAATTTTAAACAAAACAAACTCCCCCTAAATGAAATAAAGTACAGCCAAAATGAAGAAGATAAATCAAGGACCACAACAAGCCCTCTTGGAACGACGCAAGGGCCTCGAACTCGAACTCCCCTCACCATCAGCTTTCCTCTTCTTCATCATTCGCCTCAAATTTTTCAGCATCTTGTTCTTGTACCGAACCTTTTTATGCCGCTTGCTTAGGCTGGTCAGAACCGCAGTAGCCTCACCTTCATCCTTGTTCAAATCAGCGGCGTCATGATCATCCTCTACTCCCCCTTGTTCAGACAGGAAAAGGGCTTCCTCCCAGGAACCACGTAGGGCCTGAAGTTGGGCAATCTGGCCGGTAAGTTGAGCATCTTCCGGTCAATGAGCCTCAGCTGGGCACGCACCACAGGTGCTAGCAAGCGAACCATGTTGGAACCAGTGACATGACTATCAGAGTTGTCACCACTTCCAACATCAACCCGATCAGGCGCGATCCACGGCAAATCAACCACACGGGCGCCAGAAAGATGTTGAGGGTGCAATGTGAACTTCTCAGCGTCCCTAGTCAGCACATCATCACGACTAGACCTGAAGCCTTGATTTTCCAACAATCCAAAAATAAGTGACGGAAAGCAAAGAGAGGAGTATACCTTTGAAATGCCGAACCTAGTAACCGCATCAAAAACCATCTGCCCGAAATCAAACTTGATTCCGAAGCCAACCTTGTGAAGAAAAATAGCCTGAGGGCGTGTAACAACCGTTGCATTAGTGGTCGGCACCCAATTGCACACAGTAATCTTAGGCAATACAGAGTAAAGGGAGCTCAAACGAGTACTGGCCAACTGCTCTACCCACTTATCAACCAGGCCTCCAATTAGAAAACGAACCACCTCACCCATATCATCGACAGTTGAATCACCGTGATACTCCTTAGTGCCAAACATCTCATTAATAAGAGCAGGAGTAAAGCTATACACTAACCCACGCACAAAAACCTTCCCATAGTTCACAGAATTGGGATTGGCCACAGACGGTAACAAATTCGCATAAAACTCAAGCACCACATCACGAACATACGACACAACAGTAGACACGGTTGAGTACATAACTTTATACCTTAAAAAGGCAATCAGATTCTGCCGTTCGAAAAGTTCAACAGGGATCCGGCGCTCAGCAATCATGCCACGGCCTTGATATTTTGAAAACAGCTCTTCTGCATCTCCAGTCAAGAAACACATGGAGAAAGGGTCCATGTCCTCAATCTCAATGGCCTGAGAGGGAGCCTCACTAGAGCTGGTGGAGTGATGAGAGGTGGCCGAGGTAATTGGGTCAACGTAAGGAGAGTGAGGAGCATTCCTGGCATGTGGCGATTGATAGGAGTCAGCAAAAGGCGATGTTGGAACCTGTGACAAATCATCAGAACCAACATTCACAGTCGGAGCTGCAGCAGGCACTTTTATTTTGAACTTCTTCATTGGGACGAGATCACGAAGAAGAACATCATCAGATGGATCCGGGGAACGTTCTAATGCAAAATCAAAATCAGGCTCAGGCTGAGCATCAGGAACAGGAGAGGTAGGAGGTGCACTAGTAACAGGGACGGAAGAACTCGTCACTTCGCCAATAATGAAGTCAAGTACCTCGTAAGGAGCACTGGAATACTCAGTTGCCGTGGATCCTGGAGGCACTTTGATGGGTTTCAGAGGAGCCTTCTTAGCAGCCCGAGATACCAGCTGCTTGCGGCGATCCCGCTTAGGCTTTTCCAGTCATGAAGATGGAGAAGTCACCGGAGTAGTAGCCGGAGTGGTAACCTGAAAAGTAGGCACATACTCCTCATCACCCGGATCTGTCAAAACAGTAACCTCTTTAGTAAAATTCATCTGCTCGAGGGGCACATTGCGCCTGGGTCCGGCCTGACTCTTTGGAACTGCCGGCGGCACAACTCCCGGTGGAATGTTTCATAAACGCCTTGATCACTTGAGGGAGGGATTGCCAATTCGCCCGAATAAATCTGCAATTAAAGGAAGATCAGGCGGATTGTCAACATCAATTTCGTTTCCCGCCTGACCAGGAAACAACTTAGCCAACAAAGGAGCTTCTTCAGCGACTGGAACAGGAACGGGCTCCTGAACACTGGTTCCCGGCGAAGGTGACGGAACTGATGACGGGTCTTGTGGTAAAGTACCACCCACCTCTTCTCGTATATCCAGTCCGCCGATTCGAGGTAAATTGAGGAGAGCCTGTTCGACAAGTGGATTATGATCTCCGACAGAGAGTTCCGGTATCCTTCTTGGAGACGACATCCCAAAAAAAATCTGAAACCAAAAAGTAGAGAAAAAGAGGGAGAAAATCGATAGAGTCTGAGAGAGATAGGGTTAGTGAATATGATTGAGAGAAGGATTCTTGATTTGTGTGCAGAAAAGGTAACACTTCAGTCCCTTTTTAACCTACAAAAAGTGACCGTTGGCTGAAGAGAGAGAAAAGTAAAAAGATTTTATCTACCAAAAATAATCCTTTCTTTAGGAAACAAAATCCCACTCCCCCTTAAACACGTCTAAAACAAACAAACCCACTAAAAAAAAACACGCCTTCTCAATCTCACGAGCTAAAAAGGTTGGAATTAAACCATCACCCATAAAACATACGCGGTGAATAAAACTTTGACCAAATTCATCTTTTATTACCTTTCCAACTCAAGATTTTAGCACCACTGAAACAACAGCCACACTCAACCTTCGACGTGATTAAAAGATTTTAAAGCAAGACAGAAACACGAGAAACACAACGCACAGCAGTTAGGTAAATTCACAAAGTATGCATGTCCTTAATTGATGCCTAAAAATGACCTAAAAAATAAAAATACACTTATGTTTCTGATGACTTGATCAATGTTGCCTTTTATTACTGATAACATTTTAGCCAACATTACTACGGTGAAGTCAATGAAATCAGACCCCTTAACCCAAGTTAATGACAACGTCAAAATCGCTCAATAAGGTGAAATTCAAAGATTGGACCTTTTTAATCCAGATTTTCTTCATCCTTTCTTTTGGATTTGAAGAGAAATAGCTTATCTTTAGCAATTGCGGTTAACACCTTTTGTTTTTGGACCTGGGAGAAACCAGTTTCTGCGGGAAAGATTCACAATCACCTTTTTTTTAAGAGGTTAGCCTTTTTGTCATCACTTTTATTACAACAATGATCTTATTGCACCATAAAACAGACTCAATGCATTCATATTATGTATGAAAAATAAAATAAGAAAATGCATGCAAAGTAATACAGATGTTGTGACTGATGACAACTCTGGGGTGTCACAACATCAAAGATAACATGGACTAGACAATGCACACACTGATATATCTTCTCAAACGAGAGAAGGTCTCGTAATCTAATGCCTTTGTGAATATGTCAGCTAGCTGATCGTCTGTCCCTACATGCTCAAGACTCTCTATTTTTCTCTCAACCAAGTCTCAGATGAAATGATACCTGATGTCGATGTGCTTTATTTGAGAGTGTTGGACAGGACTTTTAGAGATGTCAATGGCACTCGTATTATCACAGAGTACGGTCAGAATGCTGCTATGGAGACCGTAGTCTTCGATCATCTGGTTCATCCAAAGAAGTTGCGTACATGCACTTCCAGCTGCTATGTACTCAACTTCAGCCGTCGAGAGAGAAATGCAGTTCTGCTTCTTACTATACCACGAAACAAGGTTACTTCTTAAGAAGAAACATCCCCCTGTCGTACTCTTCCTATCTACCACATCACCTACCCAATCAGAGTCAGTGTATCCAACAAGTTCAGTGCATGTATCTTTCGTATACCACAACCCTAAATCACTAGTTCCAGCCACATATTTGATTATTCGTTTAATAGCTTTCAAATGTGACTCTTTAGGGTTCGCTTGATACCCAGCACATAAACACACACTGTACATTATATTAGGTCTACTTGCAGTTAAGTAAAGGAGACTCCCTATCATACTCCTATACACCGTATTGTCTACACTAACCCCAGCATCATCTCTAGTCAGTTTTCCTGTTTTGCCCAAAGGAGTTTTCTTAGGTTTCTCGTTTTCTAACCCATATTTCTTTACTAAATTGTTCACATATTTGTTTTGGGAAAGAAAAATGCCATCATCAAGTTGCTTGATCTGAAAACCTAGAAAGTAAGAAAGGTTACCTTCCATGCTCATTTTGAACGTGTCGGCCATTCGATCAATAAACTCTTTCACCATCTGTTCACTTGTGGAACCAAAAATGATATCATCCACATAAATTTGAACAATAAGAATGTGCTTATTTGATTTGAGAAGAAACAAGGTTTTACCAACCTCACCTCGTCTAAAGTTTAAAAACAAAAGATGTTGAGTTAACCTCTCATACCAAGCTCTTGGAGCTTGCTTCAACCCATACAAAGCCTTTTTTAGTTTCAAAACAAAATTAGGTTTGTCTGGATCAACAAAACCTTTGGGTTGTTCAACATACACCTCTTCACTCAAAACACCATTTAGAAAAGCACTCTTAATGTCCATTTGATGCAGAGATATTTTCAAATGACAAGCAACTGTAATTAAAAGCCTTACCGATTCTATGCGTGCCATCGGTGCAAAGGTTTCATCGAAGTCGATACCCTCAATTTGAGTGTATCCCTGTGCAACTAACCTTGCTTTGTTCCTAACAATATTTCCGGCTTCATCGGTTTTATTCTTGAAAATCCACTTGGTTCCAGTGACATGCATGTTTTCAGGACGAGGAACTAGTTGCCAAACATTGTTCTTAGCAAATTGTTGCAGCTCTTCTTGCATAGCTCTTATCCAGAATTCATTCTTCAGAGCATCCTCTACTCTTTTTGGCTCTGTTTTCGCAAGAAACAGAGTGTCCCGTATTTGAGAGCAGTTAGAAGACAAACAGACATACCTTACCATTTCTTTGAAGTTTATTTGTTTCTTTCTTGTGCTCCTCTCGTCTATATCTCCAATGATTTGTCCTGTTGGATGATTCCTCTGAACTCTAGAAGGAATATACCTCTAGTACAGGTCGATTTGAGTGTCAGGATTGTCCTCGTCAGAGTCTGAATCTGATTCAGGGGCTTCAGGAACTGGTGTTGGGTCTGGTGACAAGACACCGGTCATGTCATCACCTGCTGCTCCAGAACCTGTACCCTGCACTTTCATCTAAAACATCCGAAAGATTTTGAGGATTTTGATCATAAACTAGATCATTGTCCTCAGCTGGTTTGACCCCACTAACCAAATCATTAAATTTTACATTCACAGACTCCATCATGCACCTAGTGCGAAGATTAAATAATCTATATGCATGGCTATTTTGGGAATACCCCATGAAAACACATTTGTCGCTTTTGGAGTCTAGTTTTGAAAGATGCACTCGATCATTTAGAACATAACACACACACCAAAAAACATGGAAATAACTTAAGTTAGGCCTGAAATACACTCTATTAATTGTGTGACAAGCAGTGTTCATTACTTCTGCCGAAAAACGTTTAGCTATCCCATTCGAAATCAGCATTGTTCTAGTCATTTCAGCTAACGACCTATTCTTCCTTTCAACTATACCATTTTGTTGAGGCGTAATAGGAGAGGAAAATTCATGAGTAATTCCCACTTTTGAACAAAATTGAGAAAAAGCTTCGTTTTCAAATTCTTTTCCGTGGTCTGACCTGATCCTTCCTATGTTTACACAAAAACGCACACAAAGTCTTTTAATTAATTTTTTAAAAATTCCAAAAGCTTCTGATTTCTCTTAAAAATTCAATCCAAGTATATCTAGAAAAATCGTCTACTAAAACCAACACATACCGTTTACCTCCAAAGCTTTCTATCTCCAGTGGTCCCATCAGGTCCATGTGTATGAGCTCAAAGCAGTTAGAGGTGGTGAGACTTTGTATGTTTGGGTGTGAAACTCTGACTTGTTTGCCCTTTTGACATGCCTCACAAACTTGAAAGATCTTCGTATTGAGCTTCGGGAGACCATTTACTGCTTCCTTCTTCACCAGCCTTTCCATCATCGTATAGTTTACGTGTCCCAACTTCTGATGCCACATTTCAGCATCGCTTAGTTGTGAGATTTTGCAGAACACGTTGCCATGAATCTGGTAACAGTTATCGGATGTTCTCTGGCCTGTGAGTATGCAAGCATCCTCATCGTCGTAGACTTCACACCTTTCTCTTGTGAATTTAACATTGAATCCCCCGTCACATAATTGACTGATACTGATCAAATTCGCGGTCAGTCCTTCAACAAGAAGTACATTTTCCAATTTGTCAATTCCTGGAACATGAATAGTTCCTTGTCCAATAATTTGTCAATTTGCGCCTCCACCGTATTTGACCTTTCCTTCTTGGAATTTGACAACGTTTGATAAAAGGTCTTCTGATCCCGTCATATGTTTTGAGCATCCACTATCGAAGTACCACGCTTCTGGAACATGAGATCTAAGAGAAGTATAAATCATATTACACCTGACTTCGCCCTTTCTGAACCATACTTGTCTGGTCTTGGTGTTGCCTTTGGTGACGGAAACCTCAGTTTTGTCATGAGTCCCAACATCACGGCTGATCCTCTGAAACTGACTTTTCTTGCCTGTTCTTTTCCAACAAAAAGGAAGAATGTGGCCGGATTCACCACAATGATGGCAAACATACTGTCTTCTTCTCTTCTTTTGCCGCTTGGTGGAATTCAGAGTTGGGCTGGCTTGTTGCGGCTTTGATTCCGGAATGAAACCAATTCCATGCCTTGACGTTTCCGGGAGCGACATTTTCAGGATTTCATCGAGCTTCACTCTTCCTTTGTTGAGATTCAAAAGAGTATCTTGCGCCTTCTTCAGCTCTGCACTTACTCGCTCTAGTTCGGAATCTCTTCTTGAAAGAGAGGTTTCTAAACGGGTGATTATGTTGATTTGATCATCCTTTTCGTGGGTAAGCTTCTCTATTTTGATCATGAGTGCCTTCACTTTCAAAACCTGATTTCCCTAATTGGCAAAGAGTACATCGTACTCCTCACGCAACTTATCATATTTGTCGAGAGAATCATCAACTTCAGCATTCAGACATATGGTGTTGGAAGTAATGTTATAAATTCGAATGTCGTCATCACATGCAACATTAGAAAATAATGCAGGTACTGACTTAGAAGAGTCAGAATCACTTCCGTCATCATCAAACTTCAGTGCAATGAGGTTCTTCGTCCTCAATGTGTTCGCACACTTTTTTTGCAGTGTCCCCATCCTTTGCATTCATGGCACTGAATTTCACTCAGTGGTTTAGGTGAATTTGTACTTTTAGATTCTAAAGACGAGGGCTCAACATTGGGCGGCTTTCTACCAAAAGACTTCGGAGGAGGTTCCATCTTGGATTTTGATGTTTTCCCTCCAATGTTGTTCTTTCTCCTTAAATACCTGTTGAACTTTTGAGTGACAAGAGATACTTCTTCCTCTCCAAGAGAGGTATTTTCGAACTTATCTAATAACTCTCTCCAGTTAGTTTCTTAATCTTAGTCTTCTGAGTTGACATCGGAGGTAAGAGCAACGTTCTTCTCTTTCGAGTTGGGATTTGAGTATTCCATTTCGAATGTTTTGAGCGATCCCACCAACTCATCACAGTCGAGATTATCAGTGTCTTTTGATTCTTCAATGGCAACCACCTTCATACTGAACTTCTTTGAAATTGATCTTAGAAGTTTTCCAACAAAACGGGTGTTGGACACGGCCTCACCAAGATTTCCACATTCACTTGCTATGTCCGATAGTCTCATGGCATAACTTACAACAGACTCCTTTTCATCCATTCTCATGGACTCAAACGTAGAGGTTAGCATCCGCAAGCGAGATTTCCTCACACTCAGAGTACCTTCGCATACCCTTTGGAGGACATCCCAAGCATCTTTCGCCGATTCGCAATTTTTGATAACCTTGTAGTAGTTCATATCAATAAAACCACACAGGGTGTTAATGGTTTTGGAGTTCCAGTTGGACAGGGCTATTTCATCAGCCGTCCAGTCTTGTTCTCTTTTGACTATCGTGTCACCTTCAGCATCCGTGACACAAGGCCTTTCCCAACCAACAAGAATAGATCTCCAGGCTCGTTCATCAATGTTTTTGATATACCAGCGCATCCGTTGTTTCCAGAGAGAATAGTTCTCCCCATTGAGAATTGGAGGTCTTGGAATTCCATGAGCCCCCATCATATTAAGTCTACAAAACAAGGATCGAAATACTTAGTGTCAAGTACCCTGCTCTGATACCAATTGTAGTTTTGTAGTTCTATGATTTTAAAAGAAATAAATTTCTTTTACAACGAACAGATGTTGTGAGTGGTGATAAATCACTGCTTACAACATCAACTTACTGAACAATTTAAAAAACAATTAAAATTAAACGCAGCGGATAAATGTAAATGAACACAGAAATAAAAACTTTCAGCCTGTAAGAAAAAGTTCTTACGGACTTGGGTATACAAACCCGGAAACTATATTACTTATCATTCAAAGATCAATTACAAAGTATTAAGTAATATATGAAAACAATTGTATCAAACTCGATACGAAAATACTTGTTGCCGTAAGATATATTCTCCTCCGTTGGTTACGCAACGTTGAAGAACTCTTGATCCAAATCCCAGCTCCAAGTATGACTGACGCTCTGTGTTCTTGCTTCTTGAAATCGTCGAGATCAGTTCTCATATTTCTTCTCTTGAATGCAGCTTGCGCCCGTTCTGTGTTTTTCACATACTTCCTTCCTTTGCGTCGGTTGTCTATATATCAAAATTAGGACTCCTAAACTTGATGGACAAGTTTAGATAAACAAAGGAAATTAAATAAAGTATTAATGCCACCTTAGGTAAGAAATATAGAGTCCTAATATAATAAAAACTCTAAGAAAGGCAAACTACCAAAAAGGAATTATTGTCAAGAATAATTTCTCAACACTCTTATTAATCAGGGTTAACTAATAGTATTTTGGGGTGCGTATATCCGCGCCCTTCAAGTAATTTACTCTTCAATGAGGGCATCTGTCATTAGTTATTGATGTGAACACATCTGGCTCATCATCATACTTGCATACCTTCGGCTTTGGTGAATTGAATGAACTCGAGGTTAGTAGAGTGAGAAGCCTACACAATTCTTGTGCTTATTGATGAAGATTCTGACTTTCAGATTTGTATTTTTTTTTAAATCGTGACTCTAGGGTTCAATTGGGAAAAATCATATCTAAATCAAACAAATTCGTAACAAATTTTTTGTTTAAAATAGGTTGATCGTTTGGTGTGGGATTGATTGGAACTTGTGGTGAGGTAGAGTAATGGTTTTTTTTGTGTGTGTATTTTAGTTCTATTTCCTTTTGAGAATGATATTTATGTGCTTGATCGTCAGCTGAAATTTTGGTGTTGAGGGCAGACGACATCGATTTGGATTGATATGGAAAATATGATTTTATATATTTATTTATTTAGTATATGCTGTTGAAAAATTATGAAGAAATATATTATTTTCTTGAACCTTTTATCCAAATGATTTTCGGATAATTTTATAATATTAAGTCTTGCAATTCCTGCGATAATGGAGAGGTGGTGGTGGTGTGTAACTACCCCACAATCTCTTAATTTGCAAGCTTAAAGGTGGTGGCGGTGTGTAACTATATAAAAAGGCTAACAATAGGACAATAAAAACACAAGAAAAACAACCCACAACACTTCCACACATTTGCATTATGAAACATCGCATATTAATTGAAATAGTTTTCTTAGCCCCTTATAGTTTTTGTGATAAAATTTAGGCATATTATCAGTTTGCCGAATACGAAAGGTAATCCAGTTATCCATCTTATCCTGGAAAATAGAAATTCGGAATAGAGGACGAATCTGTTTTAAGGAAAACGTGTTGAACACGTGATTTGGGTTTTGTATGTACGCATTTCGATTTCGAGTATTTACTTTGTAAAAAGGATCGACGAATTGTATTAGAAGATATTCTTATTTGATTATTTATAATTTTTTGAGATTTTTCCCTACATATACTAAGTGCTAATTATTGTTGGACGCGTCACTTTTTTTTTGAACCATAAACAAACATGTGATTTGTTTTGCAAATGGAACTGAAGGTGATGTATTATTTTGCAAACTTAAAATGATTTGTTTTATTTTTACAAATTAAACAAAGGTGGCGAGTTTATATGCAATTAACCCAATTGATCTAAGATTTCTTAACACTCTAATTTAGAAATCGTCTCCGCAATAGTACGGAGTCGATTGTAGAGCGGTAAGTTGAATCCGGAGTCGTGTCTCTCGAGGAAGGCTAATCGGAAGCTATTTCGCATTTGATTTTCATGAGTAAGATAAAACTAAACTAATTATACTAAATAAAGCGTAATTACTTTGGTTTGGGTTTCTGAAAGCTAATCAACTAAGACAAGAATTAAAAGTGATTTAAATGAAATAATGAAAAATGAGGATTTAGGGTGTTTGGTTCATCTCCACGATCTATCGGTTTTTGCAGAGCACTTAATCCATGATTCGGGGTTGTCAATCTCAAACTTCGATCAAGTGTTGGGGTCGTCGATCCCAATTCTCGGGTTTTTCAATCCCGAGTCTCAACAATCTCCGATTAATGGCTCTAAATGAACCTAGACACTAAACCTGTAATTTCTAAACTAGTTGCATCAATTGAAAATTAAAATAATTAAAACTTGAAGATTTGTGAAGTTTGAACACAATAACATCATTTTAAAGTTTGAAATAAACTAAGGAGGGAAAAGTTATTTGAAAGCTACAATCATAAGACAACAACAAATTATGAATCTGGACATGATTTCTAGTGAAAATTAAGAAATTTCCTAATTTGGCAAAAAGTTTGAAGAACTCATAAGAGCTTCAATGGGGTTTTGCCAGAAAATAGTAAATGATGAACATGAATAATATGAAACGAAGAACAAACTCAACAACATAAGAAAAGCTTTAGACATTTTAGAAATTATTAATCTAAAACAATGATTAAAGAAAACAACAACAATTAACAACTACAAAGCAAGAAATTAATAGGAATGAATTATCATTACCAAAACAAAAGATGCAAGAACCAAATCTCCAAGAGGTATCAAGCCTTGAAGAATATCCACACCAAATTACACTACAATTATATTGATGATTGAAACTAAACTAAAAATCTAAATATAAGAAAATGGAAAAAGGGTTTTGAAGAGATAGGGACTTTGTCAAGGTCGCCAACTAGCCAAAATGAGGATATTTTTTATGGATAATGGGTGGGAAGCATCTATAGGTTGGTCAAAGGTAAAGTGGTCTCTTTTTTCACCAAAATCACACATCATCTGCGTTGCAGTCGATCGACTGCTTGGCAACAGCATTCCGAAACCCTCACAGTCAGTCGATCAATTTCCGTGGTCGAGAGGAAGAAAAATATATGGAATCAGCCATCGGTCTTCATATTAAATTTATCCCTTTCTCGTGGCTTTCATTTGGTGTTTGATTTGTGTCGATTAGAGTTTTATTCCGAGAATTATTGTCTCCGCCCCAAAACCTGCCATTAGCGAGGTCATGGCGCACTGTATCCACTTAAAGCTGTTGTTTACCATTCTTAGCCTCGGAATTTGGGATTGTTGTAAACACGGAAGTTTTAGATATTTCTCTCATCTTTCCAATTATAAAATTTAGAGGCAAATTGAACTAGTGATTTTGGAGTTATGCTTGTATTACGACAACTTATATATCCACCGGCGCGATTGTGGCGCCGGTTCGGGCCGGATGGCACCTAAAAGATCCTTGATACTGTGTCCAATCCTTATTGGCATTACTATAGTGGGATTTCAAAAAAAATGAGCGAATGCGTGAGGCGACAATGAATATGGCCACATTTCTCGTCGTTTCCGGTCGATCCTCACACCAAAGATATGTAGAGGCTTGGAAATGATTTATAGGGTTTGAATCCTCTTCCGACCTCGTACTGGTCCCACTTTAACCAAAGTTGATCTTCAAAACAAAAACTAATAAATAATAATAAGAAGAAATAATAAAATATAAGGAAAACTACTAAAAATAAAGAAAACATTACAAAACCTAAAATGATGCAAAATATGTCAAGTGGACTCCAAAACCACATAAATACAATCAAACCACGCACAAATGAGCCACAAAAGTAACGTAAAAAATGTACAAAAATGTGCAAATCACCAATCATTTTCATTAAAAAAAAAAATCATCTCACGTTGAATGAATATGAGACATAAATCTTTTTTTTTAATCACACTTTATATTTTGAAATATAAAATTAATTCATCACTAAATTTAGTGATGACAATTACCTCCAAAACTCTTTGGAGAAGCCGACACTCCTTGTGTGAAGAGATAAATTAAGGGTATTTTTGAATTTGATTAAACAATTTGATAATTGGGTATGAGGTTTTTGAGGCTGAGTATGTTTGAAAATCAAACATCCTACTCGTACTCATTCTCCAGCCATTACATAATACAGTATATAATTATGACTTTAATCAATGTGCCACTAGCCATCAAGACTTTTTCACATATAAACATCAATCTAGTGAATAATTGTCTATTCCTCGACAAATTCTCACATTTTTCATAGATATTTGAACGAAATACAAAAAGTCTAATATGAATGATTGATTATACATTCATAAGTTATTTGTAAAGTAAAAAACAAACAAGTTTCATCAATCAAAGTAGAGGGTATCCATTGACTAAGAAAGGTTATTGGGAGAACCTCTATGACTTCTACCACGTCCAATAAATATCACAAACTCTTATATATCTTACATTGTAGTTTATTCTTCCCACATAGATAGGGATCATCATGTCTCTTCCCCTTTACTTTGAGTTTATTTTCACTATTCATATCGATCATGGTTAGCCTCAAGAAACTTCTTTATCTAGAGGTCTAACATTGGTATTATGAGAAATAATGTCATGTCTCTCAATGACTGACTATCATAATTAATATTATACAAGTGCATCAGTATGTTTGCTCAAGTGAAAAAAAATAGAGTGAGATCGTATCTCTCAATTACTTATTGTCATTTAAAATGACTTTCTTTTCCACGTATGGTAAGACATGTTTTTAGTCGCAACATATCAAAGTCATTGACCCTTTTTAGAAAGCAAACAAATTTCTTTTCACTAAATTCTTATGCTTGGATATAGTGTTTCATAAAATTCTCAAAATATTCATTTAGAGCACATCCCAAAGTTGATTTAAAGTTTGTAAATAAATATACTTCCAACATAAGATTGGGGTCAATATGAATTCTCAAATTCATTAGAGAATTGACTTTGGTTTAGTTTGACAATTCTTTGTCAGTTGGGGGTTGGTGGATGATATTATTGTGGAATTGTAGTTCTTCTAGTTTCCACATCAAACCAATGATGGTGGTAGTCAATTTCTTTTGAGTATATTAAATTGTATTTAGATTGAGTTAGTTCAATCAATTTCTTTAGATAATGATTTTGAATAACATATGTCATAATCTTTCTTTGATATTATGTGAATATACTTTATCACAAGACTTATGTATACAATTATCGTTCAAGAACTTCCATTATTATGGAAAATGTGCAATCAATAATGCATACATTGAAAGTAGCTTATAAAATCAACTTGAAGAAAATTGCCAACGTATATGAATCTATCAATTCATCGAAATTCATGGTTAACTAAACATATTGGCAAAATCATGATCAATCTCTCATCTAACCATGTAAATTATTTACGAATTCTAAATAAGAAATCATCTAAAAGCATAAGTAATAATATATTATGTACTCTAATGAATATCATTAAAGTATTGCAAAATTTCATTTTTGTCAATATTGTACATAACTTCATATGCATATAATCATAGGTAACTTATATACATGCTTTGTATAAGAACACACAATAATACATACCATTACATATATCCATATAAATAAATATTTATTAGTTTCATTTAATAAATAATAAGGTAATTTGAATTACCTTGAAGGAAAGACACGATTATTTTCTAATTTTATTTTTGCAATAGTTTTGTCCGCTTTCTGATGACATGGACCTACAAAAATGATCTCCACCATACAGATTTAACCACTATATCCTCTATCCAAAATTCAGCTTCATCCAACGGTTAGATTGTGCGTAATTAAAATTTTAAAATGAGCTAGGCAAATAGTTTTGGGAAACAGGATCAGCTCTGCTCAAAATTCATTATATGATTCTTCAGATCATATATTCGAATCTCCACCGTTATGATTGAACTTATATATATTTGGAATAATATACCCAAGATTTGGCTTGATCCAACGGTTCTATTGTGTGCAATCGTATTTTGAAAAACGCTGTACAGAAATTTTTAAAAATAAAATATGCTTTGTTCGGAATTTCGTATATATTCTCTCGTATCTCCAAATCCAATATCCACCGCTTAGAACATAATTCAATAGGTCTTGAAGGTTCTATAAAAATTGTAACGCGATCCAATGGTTGGAACGTGAGAAAACAATTTTTCAAAACTCTCAATAGGTTAGAGTTTCGTGCTGATAACGTGTAAAGGGTAGAAATTAGGGTTCTCTTATTCATCAAAGACTCCCTTTATATAGAGTATCAAATACATATTTCCATAATAGATAAAAATAATAAATATCTAAATTGTCCTATACCTAAATTATCCTCCATCAGTTACTTATTGACGAAGACACAATAATTGTATTTTTCCTTCAACATTTCTTTAATTGTTACCTTATTGTTTTTGCTAAGAATTTGGTAAATAATCATATCTTGGTTGAAATAACTCAAACTTGTTTAACACCCGCATATTATGTGGGATTTGAAAAAAAGTAACACTAGTTAGAAATCTAAAATAATAATATTAAAAATAGTGCACACAATCGAACATTATTTTTCTATTTGCACAGAGATTATTTTTCACAACAAATAATTTTTATACATAAGTCGAAGCATTATTTGTTCTAATTACAATAAGAATAATTTTTACAATAAATAATTTTTAATTATATTTACATGGGGATCACGAAACTAGTTGTAATACTTAGCAAAATACCCTATACTTAAAAGGAAACTCGTAAAAAACTGAGTTTGTAACGATGTAAATATACAACACCCGTGTGTCGCGTGTGAATATGTGATATACAAAATTAAAATCTATAAAACACTGATAGTTCTATTAAAGAATTTCGTATATCTAACTTGTATTATATGTAATATTATATTATTATTATTTTTTGTTTCCTTTTTTTTTTTCTTTTCTGCTTAAGGCATTAATATGTTCATATAGATATATAATGTTTTTAATCAATGCATTTTATTGGAACTAGATAAGGATATTTATAATATATTTAATATTTATTTTCTTTTGTGTAATAATTTGTTATTATCAGTTTTTGTTGTAGTTATTTTTTATTTTTTTAAGTGTAATAATAGTTTTTTATATAAAATTTTAATGTTATTTTCAATGCATTATATTAGTGTTAGATATTCAAATTTAAGTTTATATATTTTATATTTATTTCATTTGGTAATAATTTTATATAACTCATATTTCTCTTAAATAGAATATTTCAAATTATAAAAATAAAATTATTTGAATTCTTATTATAAATAAATATTCATTCAACTTATATAGATTTTTTCTAATTATATTTTAGTATAACAATAGTTTTTCATATAAATCTTCAATATTATTCTCAATACATTATATTGGGATTAGATATCATAATTTAAGTTTATATCTGTTATATTTATTTCACTTTTGTAATAATTTTATATAACTCGTATTTTTCTTAAATAGAATATTTAAATTTATAAAAATAAATTATTCAGGTTTTATTATAAATAAAAATTAATTCAACTTGTATAAATTCTTTCTAATTAGATGTGACTTATGTGACTTATTTATTTTTATATTAGGATAATAAAATTAAGATATTGAATTATGCAAAACATGATAAAGAAAATATTGAATTAGGTAACATATAGTAAAAGGAAAATATTAAATTAAGAATCATATAAAAAGAAAAATATTAAATTAGATAAAAAAAAAAATTAAATTAGGTAAATATTAGGTTCGATAACACTAAAACACCATAATTTTTTTCAAAGCTAACAAAATATCAAAAATATACATATAGGATAAAAGAATTTTGCATTAATATATACAGGAGATTTGAAAAACAAAATACAGTATGTTATGGCTAGGCATGAACACACGATTGTCTAATGAATATGTGGATGATAATGAATATAATAAATGGGGATATGGGCGTGGATAAATAATCCTTCTCGAATTATTAAGAGACATTGACGTGGTTGCGCATTCTAGTTGATCTAATTACATTTTTGTTACCATTATTTAAGTTCACCAAATATACCTAACCAAGAGATGGTATACCATGGACCAAGTTGCACTTCGTAGGATGCACCCGATCCCATAAATTTATTATGTGTGCTGATTTTTGGAGAGCCCACTATAATTCCATGTGTTTTCACTTTCCGCTCAGAATTCCATGCTCTCCACGCGCATCCAAAAAGAAGAAAAAAAAAACGCTCAGATTTTTGGATCTTCAATTTTTTCTCCAGTTTTTGTCCTGATTCTCTCCACTTCCCGCTCAGATCTATCTCATTTAAGAGGTTAAAACTTCTGCCAGCGATTTTTCTCCACTTTTTTGGACCCTCTCCACCAACTGATCATTCCGTCGATTTCGATGTTTTCTTGAATTTGGCTGTTGAACATCGATTTTG
>BMAC01000233.1:243742-278951 GCA_014905375.1 Phtheirospermum japonicum
CAGATAGTCATCACATTCTACTTTCAGATAGCATCACATGCAGGCTCACATATCATCACACATTCCCTTTCATGAATCATAAGAAGGAGAGATCACAAACTTGTAATCGAACTATCTTCATGATGTTCGAACTCGCACCAGAAACTGGAATATTTCCAGAAGATACACAAATCGGAAGAACTGCAGAAAAAAAAAAAAAAAAGCGTAAACCTAATAAATTGTATCTTTTACATATTAGAATCAATACTTTTATATTAGATAGAACAATGCCACTTCCATTTAAACATTTCATCAAACAGTTAATGTACAAGATTAAACACCAAAAATTGTTGCACTTATTTGTTTAAATTCAATCATCTCTTCGCAAAATCCGAAAAAAATTAGTACTGGTACATTAATTTACCACCGCCATCAATCACACATATCCTTGATGGCTTTATCACCAATATTACAGTAGAAAATAAGAAGAAAAAAAGAAACAGCGTAAGCCTAATAGCAAAAAAAAAAAAAAATTATATCAACTTCCAAAATAACTTACCGTCGACCCGATTCACGTCCATTGGAATTGAGAAAAGGATCTATTTGTTAGCCGCCTTCTCCATCGATTGTTTCGGCTTTGAAGCCAATTCGATGAAAATCGAAGAAAACTCAGAATTATTTGCTGTTAAAATCGATGGGGATCGCCGTTGTTGTCGATTTTTGATGGGTATAGCCGATGATGGGTTTTTATTTGGACGGAATCGATGGAGATTTTGCGATATGGATCGTGGAATTATTGGAGAAGAAAAATTGTGGAGAGAATTTTTTAAAGCGCGTGAGGCAATTCTAACCTTGAGAGAGATGATGCGTGGAAATTCCCCAAAATGCTATTATATAGGAAAAAGGGTGCACCTTGTAAGGTGCACCTGTGTCCAGCTAATAAAATGCCCCTAACCAACGTTTAAATAATACCATATTTACCTGATTGTTAACCAACTCAATACCCCACCATAAATTGCGCAGGTTATAAGCGGATAAAAAAAAAAAACATGTTTCACCCTCATTCATTGCGTCATTAATATTCAACAGTTTCCTTAATTATGTAACAGTCTAACCAAAAATAAGACTAAAATAACTTTTCTACATTAAACATAATTATGCTAAAATATATTTCCTTAAAAATATATTATCATCTCAATTATTTATTTCTCATTTATTATGAAAACATAATTATTTATTTCTGATTACGAAAATGTAACTATTTACGAAAACATAATTATTTATTCTTTATTTCTCATTTTATTTATTATTTATTTTTTCTGATTTAAAACCTAAATGAATAAATATTCTATTGTAATATTTGTTTTATTTAATCATCCTTAGATATCATCCCTACTTACTCTATTATAAATCTTACTCATCTTACTAATTGAGAATTAATTATTACCTTAATAGTAAATATGCTCATTACATATTTTTTTTTTTATTCTTGGAATAATTATTTGCTTATATTTAATTTATTTTCATATATCTATCTTATACCATGATTTTTTATTATTTGATTTGTTGTTGATTTATATTTATAACTTTAAATGAACCAAATTCAATTACTAAGAAATACAAAATCAACCAAACAACAACCATTTTATAAAATTATTTAAAAAATAAAAGTGCACAAGAACAAGAATAAACAGAAAATTAACTAAAGATCAACCAAATAAAATCTGAGGACCTGACTTGCTTATAAATTCAACATCAACATAAAATCGTGTAAATTGTACATAAACCAAATATGAATATAAATAATCTTACAAGTCAACTATACATAAAACTGGATATCAACATAACAAAAGCCAGCAACAAGAAAATAAACAGATAGTAAAACAAAGATGCACAACTAGCACGACTACAACAGATAAACATAAAATAAACCAAATAATATGAATTATATGGACATTCCAAGCAGAAGATCTCGTAAAACACACAATATACTTATTCATCCGTATAAGTTACACACAATAATCAAACAAAAAATTATAAAAATAAAATTAACAAAGTAAACCTACAACCCAACTTCTCAAAAAGCCCAATTGCTATCAACCCCAGCCATCTCTCTCGCCATAATCAGCCGCAAGAACCACCACCACCAAAGCCATCGCAAGAAATTCCTGAAACCAACTCATCATCGCTGCCACCGGAAAAAGCCATCAAAACCCCACGATGAGAACTTAGCCCGAACAAATCTAATTTTAACTCGATGAAAATACCTTAAAATTATATTGAACATTAAATAAGTATGAATCAAATTCAAAGTGTAAAACTCACCGTACGATCTGACAACTGAATTTTGAGCCATCTGAATTTCGTCACTTTTGTCGGAATCTGATTCTATTTTTTTTTCTAACTTGGATTTCTGGTTTTGGGCATCCTTTCAAATTAATGTAGGGAGGGCAATAGAAAAAAAGAAAATTGATGAAATTTAGTTAGTTTGCAATTGAAATATGATTGTAGAACATCTTTTTTTTTTTTTCTTGCTTGAACTTCTTGGTTTTGGGCACCTTTAATGGAGGTAGTCGAAAGAGAAAGAAAAGGCAAAAAGAAAAAATCGTTATTTACAGAGAAAGAATAAAATAAATGCCGAATGAATGATGATTTTAAGAGATTTTAATTATACGGCTAAAAATAAATAACAAGAGATAATTAAATTATCTTAAATATATTTCAAACATCCCAAAAATAAATGTTAACTAGGGTTTCGTATTACTGAGAAAAGATTTAACAAAAATGTAAGAAAAAAATTTAGTTTTATGAAAAAAAAACTAACCATAAATAAATTAGAAATTTTCTTTATTTCTTGGCCTTTTCTCAATTATTAACCTTGAAAATTCCATCTTATACTCGGCACATAAAGCTCCATATTGATTGGTGATGGGCTTACAGGCCCAGTTATAATCGTAGTTGAATAAGGGCCCAATAAGATATTTATTCTGGGGAAAAGTACTGCTAAACTAATCAATTTGTCTGTTGCTAGCTTAAAGCCCATCTGGATTCCATAACAATATGAATATTTTTATTCTTACTTTCTAACATTAATAAATGTTATCCTACTTGATATTTATATTCATCAGAAATATCATTTTTCTCGGTTTTCAAACAAATACTCGTTCATCTCAAAATAATAGTTTTTCATTTGATTTCATACAGATTATAAAAATAAATAATTTATTTTAATTAAAAAATGAATAACTTATACAGTTAATTATTAAATAGTATTTTCTATTTATACTCTTTTTAAATTTATTAATATCAATTAATACTTATGAAAATCAGTGTTGAAATTAATATATTTGTTATTGGAATAGTAAAATTTTGTATTGTCATCATCAATTTCCAATTAACATGAAAAAAAAAACTAATATATCAAAAATACTAATTAAGGATACGTGTGAAAAAAAATTAATAATAGATTAAATATGATAACTAAACTATCTTTGTAGACGAATGAAATTGGAATAGTGGACTATTTTATGGGACAGAGAAAATTTACATTTTTAAAATTATACGTAGAAGCACCATTAATCTATTTTTAAATCTACTCGAATACTAATATTTATATTCATGCAGATAAAATCATATATAAAATCATTGCGAACCATATTCTATTTAATAAGTTATTAGAGTTGACATATTTTATGGCTAAGTATATTATGTATTCTCTTGTTTGTTATTATAGACTTATAGTATACAAATACATATTTATCTAATCATAATATCCTTATTTATAATCAAAAGGTTATAAAAAATATATCTATTCTCAAGAAAACTAAAAATATAAAAACAAGCTGAAATAAAAATCATACTGGCTCTTTATATTTCACTAGTATTACACCCGTACGTTGTACGAGGGAATAATTTGAAGGTGTAATGAACCAATCTTTTGCATATTATTCTTATGTTGAATGATATATAATATACAAATAAGAGGTTATATTTTAAAGTAACGCAGTAAATATTAAACCAAAGTATAATAAAGCAAAAGTTAAATTAATAAATTGAGCAATTAAACATTATATAGAAAATATTTAATAAAAGTATTATTAATTGGGGAATTGTAGTTTACAAATTATGAAATACTTCCTTCTCCAAAACATTAACAAATTTTTTTTCCATTTTATATTTGTTATCATCATCACAAATCAAAAATTTTAAACCTTCTTGGTTGGTTGGTCACTCTTGATATTGCAACATACAGTTGACCATGACTGCAGATTGGTTTTTAAGAAAAGTCTAACGTGAGATAGATATTGGCTTTGGCTTTTATTAGTTGTCATTTCATATGATACAAAAAATTCAAATTGTACTCGTTGAAACTTAACAGGTAACCTAGAATCTAATGGTGTTATGGTCATTTTTGGAATTAGTACTAAATCAGCCGCTTTTCTTCCTTAGAGAATTGTTGCTTCCAAAATAAGATCGCATAGTTCGTAATAACCAATCTAGTTCCATTGCACAAATCATGTGAATGATCAATATTTCTCAACAACATGATTGGATCATCAACTTTCGATTGTAACTCATGATTCGATAACCCAGAACACTTGATTGTGTTTACAAACTCGGGTGAGTGGACATCTTGAAAAATGTCAACATTTGTATCAGATTTTCGTGCACTATCAGAACTCAGATGTACCTTACATGATCCTCCATTCATTGAAGTCACGTATTCATTAATTAAATTTGATTACATCAAGTATTGGTGCAAGAATAGCTCGGCCCTCCAAATAAATAGAACATCCAGTATTTGTTCTAAATTATAAATATGTGCTAGCCACAATTGATGCAATAGAACAACCATCATCTAACAATAATGGATCCTCTGGGATATTGATTTCAACGATACCATTATTTCATCCTCCAACTGTCCCAAATCCAATGCTATTTATCCATTGTGAAAACTCTTTCAATTCAACTAAATCAGGATTTGAGCTGAAATTTTGAAACTCCACGTTCTTTGCCAATCACAGAACCATACAATATCTCCACAAGTGGGAAGAATTGATGGTTGCATGTACTATGTTTGGCCAAGTACCTTAAGAAATACCCGAAAGAATTAGATAAAAATCTCCCCAGGTACCACATTTTTACCTTCGAATGGAATATCTCTAGCCTCTAAATTCTTGAATCTCATTATATCTTTCAATGTTTTGTCTAAATTTTCAAAATAATGTATATGCATCATTAAAGTTTCATCCCAAATTATCTGTTATGCATGCACCATTAATTCAGCAAGGGGATCCCCTGAAAGAATGTACATGATGATTCTTCATGGAGATTGAATCGAACTTTAAACGTAGAATGACCGGTTCTTTCTTTTGGAAGAAGGAGAGAATCTATATCGCTAGATGCTACATTTAATACGATTCAACTATTAGATCTAACGATTGCAGAAGATTCTTCTAAACAATAGTTTTGTCAGTTCCTCCATATCCATAAACAAAGAATATTAGATCATATAAATTTAAATGTATGCTTTTATCACTAAAAGTGAATATTAGATCATATAAATTTTATGGTGGCTTCTTCAAAGGAGGCAACACGATCTTTTATTTGTCACAACATGTAGAGTACACTGACACCAGTTTCAACACTTGGCTTGAATCTCTTGCCATACAAAAAATATACTGAACGATATCCACATATGAAAGTAACATCACCAATATACCAATAAATTGTTCAATATATATATAAACAAATGAAGGTTTCATTGAAATGTTTTAAAAAAAAGTGTGTGTGTGTGTATGTGTGTGTGTGTATATATATACACACACACACACACATTATTTCCATTTGTTTTGAATTAAAAAAAACTATCTTAGTTTATTGTTGAAATAAATAGATTAAAAGGAATTACATCATCAATGATTTTAGGTTTATTGGGGTACGTTTAAGTGAAGGATTACAAAGTGTTGTAGTCACTTCTTTCCCAACTACTTTAGTTATTGTTGCGCTGCTAATTCTAGTGGATGACGTGGAACCTTTTTGATATTATAAAGGTATATTTACAAACAAAAAAATATTAATTAAACTAATTAATCTTCCATTGTAAACATAATATTAAATAAAATATGAATGCTAAATTTTATTGATTTCAAAAGTAGAATTTAGAAATGGCTTTCCCACTTTTTGTGTGGGAGTATTTCTATTACAATATTAAAAATATTGGTTATATAAAAAATCTATTATCTATTATTATATAAGTAATATACAACGTTAGAAATATATTTAAATAAATATTTTATATTCGAAATTATTAATTTAATTAGCAATATTTAGTTGTATTGTATTGACAATATTATTTCTAAAGTTGAGATTTACCTTGAAATTAAGTAAATATGACTATGAATTGTTAATATCCTTTAAAATCCTGGTGATATTAAATAAAATAAAATGAAACTATATTTAGTATTCCAAATTTGTGTAATATGTCACAACTAAACAATAATAGTTTTTTACACTGCATTTATCTATTATTAATTGTAACTTTAACGTGTAAAAGAAGAAATAATTTAAACTATTAGAGTTGTTATAAACATTCACCTTCTTAACGAAATATAAAATTAATATGTAAATAAATAAGTAATTTAATAATTAGCGTTATTAGAAATATTTAAATTATTCGGTGGCCGTCATCTTCTTGGTTTAAGAGTAAGTTGATTATGTGTCAAATCAACTGCAACAGATGCATTATTGTCTATTTATGTCGATGGGGTTGAAGAATTATCTGCATTCACGCTGAAACTTATAAACTACACTTATAATCTTTTCATAAAATATATTTACTACTAATTATATTTTAAAAAAATAAATAAACATGTTGATTGTAATTTGAGAGCATAAGAAGTTTTAAAAATTTGTATAAATTATTTTAGATAATAATGACATACTTTTAATAAATCTATTCAACCAAATAGTTAACATTAATAATTAAATTAACATTATAAATATAGTTAAAATTAATAAGAATTATAATTTGTGGAAAATATTAGCATTATTAGGTACATTTGATTTTGTAGGCGGTCGTCCCCTTCTTGGTTTAGGGGTAAGTCAATTTTGTGACTTATCTAATGCAGTTGCTACAGTGTTTTCCACTTTAATCGATAGAACATATGTTGAGTCATGCTCTACAATAACAATATATATTGACGAAGCATGTATTCTCCCGCACAATTACTCAAATGTTCTCAACAACATTTGTTTATAATTGATGTTGTAAAAAACTATAAGGGTGTAATTTTCTTGTATATACACATGCACACATATATTATATTGGGATGTTTATAAGAACTGCACAACATATGAAATAAATTGAGTTGTGTGGATTTGTATATTTTTATTATCAAATAATGATAATAGTAATTAAGACATTAAATTAATCAAAAAAAATTATTATTATATAGAAAATGAAAACATAATTTAAATATAAATTAAACCATTGTATTAATGCTCTAAAATATCAACTTTGGTGAAAAAAATATTTTTTTCGAAAATCAAACTTGTTCTAAATAATTGGGTTTAACTTGATATCATTCATTTCGAAATTTTTATATGACATAATAATTATAATTGATTTTTAAATAAAAGAAGAATTAGATGAAAATACAATAGATAAAATTAATTTAATATAAAAATAGAATAACAATAATTGAAAATGATTCATAGTTAGAATAATGGGGTAAAAGAATATTATAATTTATGTAAAAATGTATATCGGTAATTAGCGATGGAACTATTTTTATTTCAGAAATAAGTAATTGGTGAGTGAAAAACTTGAGAAAATGATTAAATAGTTTAATTTTTTAAATTTTATTCTAATAATCTCAGTTAGTGAGAAATAAATGATAAATACGAGGCAAGTATGACCAAAGGAGGACAAAAGAATAGAGACAAAAGTTAGACCCCGCTTAAGCTTAACACGTGATGATAAGATTTGGAATACTTTTTGAAAGGCTGATTGAATCGGAGTATTGATTATGTTATGCATGGAATTCAGTACATTGCTTTCAACTTCTAATCCTTTTCCTGATTGAGGACATGTTTATTGTTCTTTTGAACATTTAATCCATAATCATGAGATTGTCGGATTTATGATTTCTCCCACTAATGGATATCAATCAATCGGAATCAAGATATTGAGAAGAATTAAAAAACAAACAAACAAAACAAAACAAAACAAAAAAACACACACTCCTAAATCAAAAGAAGTGAGGTCCGCACCATTCATATATATTATTTTCTCACATTTAAATATTTGATAAATTGATCAATAATATAACAATCAAAAGTCATCTTTAAAATAATTATTTCATCCAAAAATATTGTCTTTTCATACAATAACTAATAAATTCTTCTGAAAAGAAGAGCATTTTTTTGGGGGTATACTGTGGATGCATTTTTCGCATCAATTGAATTGTTTAAGATTTCTCAATGGAAAAGTTATTCGAATTGAAAATGTATGATAATGTGTTCCATTCGATACTTTTAAGTACATATACATATTTGCATTTACATGATTAATTCCAAATATATATGTATTAAAAAGAAATCTCCTCCAGATTAATACAAACTCCCGCTAATTTATATGTTCGTTTTTCATACTGCATCTTCCAAATAATCCTTTTAGAGATTTGGTTGCTTATACGAATTGAATATATATCTAATTTAACCTTTTATTCTATTTTAAGTAATTTAATAATTTTTATTTATTTTCCTAATATAAAAATATAAACAAATTATATAGTTTAAAAGAAGTTTATATTAGTAATCTTATTTACAAAGGCAAATTACATATAAGACAATTTTAATTAAAATAAACTTAATTATAAAGATAATTCTAAATAAATAAATTATGAGTTATTTGCAAGATAAATTACATATGTAAGTAAATATTATTAACGAATTCAATATAAATATAAAAATATTAAATTATTTAAGAAAAAATTTATAAATAGTGAATAGACACCGGTACAGTATGACATGAGTTGAAAATATTACATCTTGAATTCTTCTAAATATGTAACTAATATTTATTAATAAATTTAATATATATATATATATATATATATATATAGTTTAAAAATAAAAGTTAAAAATAGTGAACTGATACAACACATATGTTGAGAATATGTTTTCTTACAACACATATGTTGAGAATATGTTTTCTTTTTCTAAGTATGTAAATAGATTATCAACGGATTTAATGTAAATATTAAAACATAAATTATATAATGACAATAATTAATAAACAGGGATTAGACAAGGGTAAAAACACATATTGAGAATACAATATATTTTAATTTTTTTTTTAATTTTAAGATTTAAAAACTAACAATTCACAAAAATTATTTTATATTTTAAAATTATCTTTTAACGAATATCGTGTAATATACTTGTATTAAATTAGTTATATATATATATATATATATATATATATATATATATATGATTCAAAGTAAAAGACACCATACAACTAAAATGAAAAAATAAATAAATCCAAACTATTAAATAAAAGGAAAAGCCCTCAACAATACTAATTGACGTGAAACATGTTGAAAATAAATATTTTATACTAAGAATCGAGCTAATATGGGTGAATTTGTGATTGTGAGGGGTGTATGGAATCATTTTTCATCGGGAAATTTTCATATTTGGTTCACTATATCGGTCACATTTAAGAAAATGTACGTGATATTGGTCATTATCAAACAACATCTACTAAGTTGGCCAATTTATCAAAAAAGGTCCAAAAAAAGCCCGATCGAACTATTTTTCCTGACGTGACGTGATTCAGTATTTCCTTATCATTTTTCTTTAGTTTTAATCATTAAGTTAAAGAAAAAAATTGGGAGGCAAATTCAATTTGGTCCATTATATTGTCCATATTTTAAAAAGGTACGTGACATTGACCATCTTCAAACCACGTCTGCTAAGTTGGCCAAATTGATAAAAAAAAGAATGTTCAAAAAGAGTTCGATCGAGGTTTTTTGGTGTTCTACATTTTATTATCAATTCTCAATAATTACAAAAAGTAAATTAAAGAAAAAAATGTTTTGCTCTCCTTTTTCTTTTTTGTTTTTCTTTTATCTTTCTTTTAATCTAATTAATAAAGTTTTAATTAATAAAATATTGATATAAATTATATATAAATATAATAACATAATATAAATATTAAAATTATATAATAAACATAAAATTTTCAAAAATCATTTATAAGAGATCTTCTCATATAAGTTTTATTATTTCTAAAGGTTCACTTTATATTTTATATTTATCTCTGAGTTTATTAAGTTTTTATTAATTAAAATTTTAATAATAAAAAAAATCATAAAAATTATTTTATAAATTTAATTGTTTTTTTAAGATTTATTTTATGTTTATATATTTATCATCGATTTTTTTTATTCTTATTAATTAAATTTTATTAATTTGATTAAAAGAAAAGAAATTGAAGGCAAAACAAGTTTTTGTCATCAATTAAATATTTCTATTAAAGATTATATGATTTGAATATGACCAATTTCACGTACCTTTTATAGAATGTGGCCAATATAATGTATCAAAATGAATTTGTCCCCAGAAAAGTTCGATCGGACATTTTTTTAATAAATTGACCAACTTAGCAGACGTTGTTATGATGATCACTATCACATAACTTTTGAAATGTGGCCAATATAGTGGATTAAAAATGAAAACTTCCCATTTTCCATCGCATTGCAACGACTGAAAATTTATCTACTTTTACTATCTTTTTTCATTCGAAACTTATACTAATGTGTTGGCAATTTGGCATATATGCTCCATAATGCAAGTCGACGAAAATACAAAACCCATTCCCCATTGATAAACGCTTATATCGATGCTGCTGAGGACTACATGTCAGAAGAGCACAAAGTCACGAGCTAACTAAGAACTATTTATAGTACCATAGACTCAACTTTATGCAGAGTCATCACAAACTCCATAGCTTTTTCAAGCAAATCTTCAATTTTTGTTTTGATATACTATTGTATAGAGCAAATCTTGTCAATGGATTATTGAAGAAGAGAGAACCTATGTGATGATAATAAGTGAGAAATTTGAAAGTCTATGATTTTGAAAATAAGTCAGTATATGATATTGTTTTTCAATGTTAACCAACACTGAAACCAATATCAACCAGATTTTAATTAAAAATATGCAGTGAAAATTTAAACTCAAGAACACAGCATTTAAAATAAGTTCACAAGTAAAAGTACTTGTGAACTTGGGTGTACAAACCCGAAAACTATTTTACTTTTCTTTGTTCAAGATCAATACAAAAATATAAAGCAATATATGAAAAACACTAGTATCAACACTTGATACTAAAATACTTGTCGCCTCGGTATGATGATCTTCTTTGTTGGTTACGCAACTCCAAAGATCTCCGTGATTAAGATCGTGGCTTCAAGTCTTGTGGCAAAGCTTGTGATGATCTTCTCCGTTGGTTACGCAATTTCGAATATCTCCTTGATTTGGATCGTTGTCACAAGTCTTTTACTTGCTTGTGTTCTTCTCGTCTTGCGTCGTCTTGTTGCTGCGTCCTTCTCAAAAAACCGTGTGTAAAAGATATCGAAGGGTGTCTTTCTCTTGCGTCTTTGTCTTGTCTTATATACAAGAGTCCTGGAGTTCTAAACTTGGTAAACAAGTTAAACAAATCTTAAACACATTCTAGGAAACTAAATAAAGTCTTAAACTCAAACTAGGAAACAAATAAATCCTAAATCTAGTTCCATAATTTATTTTGTGCCCAATAAAGGCAAATAACAAAATAAGGAAATTGCCATAATAAATTTCCCAACAATCTCCCCCTTTTGCCTTTCTGGACAAAATAACCTAGACGCGCAATAAAAATTCAAAGGACTAAAAACTCCCCCTAAATTAAAACTATCTCTAAACAAATACTCATTTATTAAAACAAGCAAACCACAAATCAATCAATGGCTCGAACTCGTTATCGCCATCCTTGTCCGCTCGCGTTTATTAGATCTTACATCTTCTCCCCCGTTTTGTTCTGAAAGCAAATAGACCTCAACGAACGAATCTCAAAATGCTTGGCGTTGTGAAACCTGGTTATCAAACAAAGTAATCTGGGCTCGGACAACCGGAGCAGAAAAATGAACCATGTTGGTACTGATGTTGGGAACACCAGAACCATCACCAGACATGACACCAGCTCGAAGAGGCGCCTTGGTGCCTAAAGAAGACGATCAGATTCTGCTCGAAAACATTAACGGAGATTCGGCGCTCAACAATCATGCCTTGATTTTGAAATCCCAAGAACATCTCCTCAGCTTCACTCGTCAAGAACCTCGTGGAGATTGGTTCCATGTTTTCAATCTCGACGGCTTGTCTGCAGGGGATGTTGGTTTCAGTGTCACATCACCGGAACCAACATGGGCTGACATGGCAGCTTTGGACTTCTTCTTTTCTCTCTTTAGGTGGAACTTTCTTATTAGCTCGACGCATAGTATGTTTTCGGAGCTTTGTTGGCTGATGGTGAATTCGTCATCCTGCAAGAGAATTTGAAGGAACCACAAACACAAAATCGAGTGACGTAGGCAGTAAAATTTGGAGAAAGAAATGTGAAAAAAAAATCCTGAATTGGATAAAACATATGTGGTAGAAGGAGGAAGAGGGTGAAAAGTAAAGGTAAAAATTAACTCCCCTACTCTCACAACTACTTCTGTTAAGACCCAAGATTTCTCTTTTGTTTAAAACAAGCACACTCTTTCTCAAAATAAGACACACGATCTCTACGCTTAAATAACCCACTATCTCTTATTTGAAGAATAAAAACCACAAATCTCAACTACAAATTAAAACCGAGATAGAGCTAGTTTTTATAAACCATCACCATAGTTGAACAAAGCCTTTGCAAAATAACTTTTAATTCACCAAATCAATTATACATAGGCTTAGACGTTTGTATCATAATGCGAAGGATGCAAAGCACTTAACATGGCATGCACGTGAAAGGGTTAAAGATGGAAAGTTTCGCCACCCCGCGGATTCTCCTCATGGGTGAAATTTGCCCATGACTATCCTGATTTTGGTAAAGAAGCAAGAAACTTACGTCTTGCACTAGCCACCGATGGGATGAACCCGCATGGTATGCAAAGTAGTTCACATAGTACATGGCCAGTGATTATGACTATCTATAATCTACCACCAAGGTTATGCATGAAGCGAAAGTTCATGATGTTGTCTTTATTAATTTCGGGTCCTAGACAACACTAGTACAAAAATATGATTCAAGAACAGGGATTTAAGAACGCCTCAGGAGGCGGCGTTCTTAAATGTCAGGCGGTGGCATTTTTGTAATAAAAGTGTTACATACGAGAACGTCTTTTTCAAAGACGTTCTGGTATACTGAATATCCAAAACGTCGTTAAAAAGACGTTCTCGTATGTTAGATATCCAGAACGTCGTTAAAAATAACGTTCTCGTATGTTTAGATATCCAGAACGTCCTCGTATGTTAAATATCGAGAACGTCTTTAAAAACGACGTTCTCGTATTTTAAATATCGAAAATGACTTTAAAAAAGATGTTCTGAAAAGTATTATTGAGAACGCCTTTAATAAGGCGTTCTCGTATGTCATATTATTTATGGATTTAATATACCCACAAAATTAATTTTTCTAATTAAAAAAAGTAAATCCTCTTGTTTTGCCCTAGATCCTTTCCTCTCCGCCGACCCATCTCCCATTTTCATCTTCCCTTTCTCCCCGTCAGTCTCACGCACCGGCCACCTCACAGCTCAACCATAACCACAAAGGTTTCTTCACGCTCTCCAGTAAGCCTAACCCCACCCCCAGCCCCTCCGCCCCCGACATTTTTCACTCCTCATCCCGTCTCGTACGGTGTCGTTTCTGCATCAGAATTCCAAATTCGCCGTGTCGAGATATTTTTCATCGATTCCTTTGTCATTTGCGACTACTGTCTGGTGGAACGACGCCCTCAAAGGTATCGAGACCGGCGAAGGACTGGAGGAGGAGGAGAACGAGGACGAACGTAGTGAGGAATTCAAGGCTTCTACCCGTTAGGGCTTTTTTCTTCTCCACTAGGTTTGCTTTCTTTTTTTTCTTCGTTTTCTTATTTACCTGTTTCTGATAAAGTTTGTGAATTGTAGTTTTATTTCATAACCAGGTCTTGGAATAATAGAGTCTTGCAAAAAATTCTCATAGCTTTTAGAAATTCTCAATTTTACTCATTTGGCCGCCAAGAATTGGACAATTTCCTGATGTAAATGAATTTCTTCTTCCCTCAGTATTTAGAATGTAATTTAGCCCTGATAAATTTGTTTTGTTTCATCTCATAACCTATTTTTCACTCCGTGAGCTACTGATTTTTTGTAATCTTGTTTTCTGAGCAGTCATGTTAATTTTTTATTTATAAGTTTACTTTCAACGTGAGCAAGAACTTAAAAATCCTTAGATTTTAATTGACGAGAAGAAAATATCCGACATGGGCGCGCTCTTGAGAATTTTGGAGCTCGCTGTAAAGGTAGTAACATACGATAGGTTCTAAGTGAATTAAAAAAAATAATAGATGACGAGTGATTAATGAAAACTGTGATTGGTGATTTCATCTCGTGACTTATAATTTTTAACGGCGAATCCGACCTCTACTGATAGTGGCTGAAGATGTCGAATGTGATTGTCTGTTATGAGAAACATTATCTACTTACCAACATTGGATGTCATGAAAGTTGAATTTTCTACCAAAGAGTTGAAACGATTTCGTCGAATTATAATTTTGTAATGCTGCAACTTTTTCCAATGGATGCTTGTATTGATTTATTCGTAACAAAATTCCAAAGGGCATAAAATCATTTTACCAGTATAGGAAACGGATTTATACCCGAGAGAGGTGTCAACAAGCAGTGATTAAGAAAAGGAAATTGATGGATCACAAATTTTGGGTTGCTGCATATGATCAAGAAACGAGCAGGTAGCATCTCTAATTTACCAGAGAAGGGAAAGCGGACAGGTAATATACATAGTAGCTCAGAGTAAATCTTCTGTCATGTTTGTAATTTGAAGTTTCTGGTGTCGACGGTGTTTCTAAGTAAATCTTTTTATTGTCTTGCAGCAAGCGATACAATGAAAGCTCATCAAAAAGCCAAAGGATACTCATGGTATAAGAAAATTGAATCTTGTTTTATACAATTATCTTATTCTTGTGACGTGAAGAGCTCTTACACCTAGTGTTGTCTGTTTCGTCAGTGAAATTTAGCATTAAGTCCTTCAAGTTGCCAGAGCTTTACATTGAGGTCCCTGAATCTGCAAGGGTTGGTTCTCTGAAGGTATTTCGAATAGAAATTCTTTGAAATTATTTTTCTGATATATATTTATTTTGAGAACGTCTTTTATATTAAATAGGTGTTGAGTTGTATACTTTGCATGTTGTGTCTTTGTAAATAACTTGCGAATTTAAGCTTGCAATTTTTCAGTTAAATTTATATGACACCATAGTTCTCATTCTTTTTATGTTTTTGAGCTAAACATAGGGGACTTTTGATATTTTTTTTGTCAAATGATTCTATTTATTTAGTTTATTGTTCTACAGTACTTCTGCAATTATCTGAGTAGTTATGAGTAATTTGTATCCTGAATGATTTCAAATATCTAATATATGACATGACATGGCAGGACTTGCTGTGAAGCCTGCTGTGCTTCATCAAATTCAATCAAAATTTCTAGTATGTACTTATTCTGTGTTCTCTTCATTTATTTATTTTCCTAATCTTACCTCATCTCCAATATTTTCAGGAAGTGGCATCGCGGCTGATGATAAAACTCGGAATAGATTCTGATTCCGCCTTGTCTATTAATGAAGCCACTCTAACAACGTCTTTACAAACTGACACGAGCATGGATAAGGAGCTATCACCTGAAAATCCTGCGGGAAGTATTAGTCCATTGGTAAAAACATTATCAAACGGTACGTTTAATGGCAACATTAGGGATGGCTCTTCAGAATGGACTTTAGCACCAAAAAGTGCCTCAGTAAACACACAATATAGTAGAAGAACAGAGAAAGTCCTCAACAACTTTCTAACAAATCCTCTTCTTAAAGAGGAGTGGAGCCCACTTCATGAACAAGTATGTGAATTGAGTCCTTTTCACTGCAGCATWCTTTAAGTTGTTTGACCATGCTTGTRGAATTTCATTTTTCCTTTTTACCATTAAATGATCCTTATTTCTGTTATTTMGTGAGTGCTAGCTTACAAGGTGATGAACTAATCAAACCAGAGATAACTAGTTTATGGCTGTTCAGGCTCCCAGTGGATTGATATAGCAATTCATTAGATTTGACATCATATATCGTGATATGAAATAGATTCTTGGCTGTATACGAGATAAAGACCTACAGTTTTCTCTTTATCCCTTCCCTACTGAATGTGAAAACCATGACTACTGTTGCTAAATGCAGAAATTGACATTTTTTCAAAAGATGCTACCACTTGTACCAGCTTGCCAAATTGTTGCCAGAGATTCTTTGGACTCAGAAACACCAGAAAGAAATTAATTTAAATTAAATTAAAAAAATCTTTTTCTTTGTACGTGGGAATATGCTGACCAATAACTTACATTTTTGCTCTCCAATGAAGACTTTCCACCCATTGTAACATGTCCTGTGATTAATATCTTATGCTTTTAACTGGCAAAAGGTTGTAAAAGTTGGTGCTGCTATCACAATTATCGTTATGCATGCTTGAGTACAGTTACACAATATCTGATGACTGTAGCCAATGCATGCAAAACATTTTATTATTTTCTTTCTTGCAGATTTTGAATCTTGATGCGAGCATTTTGATTTGATTTTTTTTATCATGTCTTTACAATAATTTCTAACTAAGGGTAGCATTTTATGTTTGTATAATGTGCTGTAACTGACGTAAGCATGTAATAAAACTCCTTTGATTGCTGATTTGTTTTCTTGTGGCTCCTAAACTCAGAGTGACTAACTCCTAGTTTTCATTGCAGGATGGGGCACTGCAGTTGGAAAATAATGTGCTTCAAATGTTACTCATACAGTAAACTAGTTACTTATCTAGAGAAGTTTTTCCCGTTGAAGTCAAATAACTTTAAGTTCATCAGTGGAGTATTGATTCGTGTACCGAATTTGTCTGAAGACTTTATTTTGATGTGTTGGTAACAGTAAAAGAAAAATGTTTAAATGTTTTGAGATTGTCCTAAATTTCTAATACAATCACTCTGGTATATAAAATATCTTTAGGTCCCCCACAGTTAGATTTTTTCTTTTCATTTCATTCTTGTTTTTCTTTTTTGCAGTCTAGCCGCCAGAGCCGTTCTTGATATAAATTGAGAGGGTCCCACAAAGTGGGCCCTAAAGAAAATGCAAAGTGGGAGGACTTGTTTAWACTATCCATTCTTGAGTCCATCCAAAGGGATTCAAGATTCCAAGTGTTTTCCCTTTTTCCCATTCTTAGTTTTGTAAATTTTGTTGAAAAATCTTGATTTTGCGTCTCTCTATACTCCTTTTTTTTTTTAAATTTGTGTACTATATGGGTTGTTTGTTTTTCACTCATGTGTCTTCTCCTTGTTTCTAGTGATTGTGTATTATATCATCATTGATTCCCAATAAACACTCTTTCTCAAAAGTTCTTGGAGGTTATTCTTGATATATGCTTTAATTAATCTTTTTTTTTTGAGAGATTATTTTTGTGGTGTATGATTTTCCCTTGCCCTGGATTTCACACCTAACAGTTGACTTTCCTAAGAAGTTAGTTTTTTTTCTCCCTGATCTGGGACATTTTTTTTTTTTTTTGTCGTTTTGTGATATTGTTATACAAAAACCTTATTTGGGAAGTAGGAATGTTTGATATGCTGGGGTCTGGAATGAATTTGATCACAACAGTGATTGGGTTTGGAATGAGTGCAACTTTCATCGTTTTTGTTTGTACAAGACTCATTTGTTGGAGGTTCCGAAGGATAGAGGCACAACAAGTGTTAGAGAACGACTTAAGGATTGATCTTGAGTTGGTATGTTTCTATGTTATTGCATTCCGGGCTAACAATAGGCTCATTGCTTTAGTGAATGAAATTTGTCGTTACTAACCATAAAGAAGGAAAAATCTATAGATAAAATATCTTATCTAGTGACATTATCTTTCATTGCACCTGGATGGGTAAAAAACCGAGCACATATGGTACTTTTTGTCTTTGCCCTGTGTTTTTCTGTTTTCATTTTCGGATACTAGCTTGATAAAGGAGATGTCATTCACAGATGTAATTGCATCTTGGTGTTGCAGATATGGTGTAACCCCATTTACCCCTTCAAGAGGACTTCTAATTTCAGCTCCCATCTTCGCTAGTTTGTTCTTTGCTGTAAGCTGACATTCCTCAAGCTATAATATATAGATAGTTTTTTCTCTTTCATATATTTCTCTTCACTGGTACTTATAATTTCATCCATCTCTTTTAACCACAGGACATTTTGTATCACCACTTCCTTTGCAGATTAATAACATGGCAGAAAAAGTGCCATCTTTCAAAGAGGGAGGCATATTTTGGTTCACCAATTTGACAACTCCTGATACCATGTATATTTTTCCAGTTTTTATGGCATTGACATTTTGGATCACAGTGGAGGTCAGATACCTTTCATAATCCATTTATTTGTGTTTATTAAGCTTGTATTTAGTTTTTGTTCCTTTAGTGTTTTACAGTTTTGATTATTTCCTCCCTGATCATATAATTCCAAGAATCTTCCCGTAATGTTCAAAATTATCTACACCTTTAGATCAACTGTTTTGGGCTCATAACAAAACTTCTATAAACGAGCTAGAGTTCTTGGTTGCCCAATATATTTATAATCTTGGGCTAAGGAATCAGTAATAGATTAGTCCAGCTTGGCTCACACAGTTTGAATTTGCAACCTTGAATACATTTATCGATGACAATAAATGCCAATTAAGCATTATTTAATGAAGAGACTCGTTTACCAATATTTATTTGTTGTGAGATTGCTTAGAACTCATTATCCTCAAAAACTTGTTTTCTTAATATAAAATATATTTTTTTTTTATCAGTGCTTGACATATAGAAATGTCTAAACTACAGCAGAAAGACAAGTTGGTTTAATTTAGCACGCCCCAACTTAGTCGTGGTTGGCCATGGATTACATAAATTGGACATTGAAGAGCTTGCCCAAATTTGGACTTGCCAAAGAATTTCGGTACCTATGTTCCTGCCCATCGACATAGACATTCAATGTTGTATTTAGTATTTATGTTAATTGAAGGTGGATAAATTTCATTGGAAATATGTTGGCATGATTTTTAGTTGCAAAACAAAAATTATTTATTTTAAACAGCTTAATCAAACGAATAAGCAATAGTTGTAACTAGGTTTCAATTACTAGACTTACGTAAAACAAGATCAAGTGAAGGTCAATGTTTATTTTCAGCTCTGTAACTTACTTCTATTTATTCCTCTTGTACTTTGATATATGATGAATGCTGATACGTCTTCTTAATTCCTTTAATATCTTACTGCCAGTACTCGGACATTTCATTTTTAATTTTTGATCTTATTCAATATTTTCTTCCCAGTGCAATGCACAAGAAGGTTTGGAAGGCAATCCTACTGCTAGGACCATTAAAACGGTCTCTAGGATCTTTGAGGCATTGACAATTCCTTTAACCGCTAGTTTCCCCAAGGTATGTGGTGCATCATTTGCCAGTGCATGATTTTGCCCAATGCTATGTAATGTTTTGTTGACATTGTAGACATTTAGACCGTTCTACTTATCCTCACTCACCTCCTCTATTGTTTGTATCCATTTGGGAATTGAGAATCAGTATTCCTACTTATTATTTTGTGTTTTAGTTATACTGTCAGATGGATATTCAATGACTGTTTTCTGCTTGATTTTTTCGTATCATCGATCATTTTATGTTAAATATGATCATAAACTCTCTTCCTTTCTATTGGATGTGTAGTTCTGTGTTATATTCATGAAATTATTTCGTTCAATCTTTGAGTTAAGCCCGTAAATTCAGATATTATTTGTATCTACAGGCTATATTCAGAGAAGGAGTAAAAATCGAGCACGAGAAAAAACTGTCCTCGCTTCAGAGCCAGGAGTACAAAGGCAATGAAGCCAAGCTGGACAAGACAAAGACAACCATAAAGAGGCTCCAATTTCTAATTGTGGTGACGTCTCAAGCCGTATCAACGACCTCGTCTGCTATTATCGATCTGAGAGACTCTGACCTGGTCCCACAGATTGTGGAGCTTTGTCATGGGTCAGTACAAACTCGTTTGCAGGCATTAAATAAAAACTTTGCCTAAATACTATAAACCTTAGTTTTGTTAACACTTTTCACACAACTTGTGTACATAGTTTGAGGGTTCTTGATTAAAAAGTAGTATATTTGCCCAAATACTATAAACCTTAGTTTTGGATACTTGTGTTGTTTGTATTGACATCGTATGGTGATTATGTATTACTGTGATTAATGCCATGTGTTGTTTGATCTTGGGATTATATAAATGACATGTGTTTTTTGATTTAAATAGGTAATAAAATTGTAATATATATTAGCAGGCCTGGAAAAATGAATCCGGAATGAAATTTGATGTATTTGTTGGCACCTGCTTTCATTTAATTTTTTTTACTACTTTCCAGAACGGTTATTCAAAAACCCGTTCTAGAAAGTACATTTTCCAGAACGCCTATTTTTTCAGTCGTTCTGGAAAGTATACTTTCCAGAATGTCCCTTTTTAAGACGTTCTGGAAAGTATACTTTCCAGAACGCCTATTTTCGAGGCGTTCTCGAAAGTATACTTTCGAGAACGCCTTAAAAGGGACATTCTGAAAAGTATACTTTCCAGAACGCCTGTTTTTAGAGGCGTTCTCGAAAGTATACTTTCCAGAACGTCTGTATTTCGAGGCGTTCTGGAAAGTTATTTTCCAGAACGGGCGGAACCAATAAAATCGACTTTCTAGAACGGCTGAATTTTTTTAAGAAAGTCTCTGAAAAACCATTCTTGAAAGTCTGACAATCAAGAACGCCTCAGCAGGGCATTCTTGATTTGCAGAAATAGGCGTTCTTAAAAGCTGTTTCTGCACTAGTGCAACCCAGGAACGATATTGACATATACTTGGCACCTCTGATTGAAGACTTGAAGCATTTGTGGGAGACAGGTGTAGAGGTGTACGATGGCTACATGAAAGAGAGTTTTAACTTGTGAGCAATGTTATTTGGTACAATAAATGATTTTCCTGTTTACGGTAACCTATCAGGGTACCGTATCAAAGGAAAAACTGCATATCCCATTTTTGAGGATAATACACATTGGACGCGATTGGAACTTGGTAAGAAAAATGTCTTTCTTAACAATCGTGTATTTGTACCATTGAATCATCGTTATCGGAGTTGGAGAAAAGCATTTAATGGGGTACCAGAAGATGGTAGAGCTCCAGTGACATTGACTGGTGATCAAATATTTGACAAGGTGAATCATCTAAATACTAAATTTGGTAAACCCTTTTCTGGAGACATAGTTACAAGTGGGTGGAAAAAATGTTCAATTTTCTTTGAATTGACATATTGGAAGTCATTATACGTGAGACATTTTCTCGATGTGATGCATATCGAAAAAAATGTGTGTGATAACGTCATTGGTACACTCCTTAATGTGCCAGGAAAGTCTAAAGTGGTATTAATGCTCGATTAAACTTAGTAAGTATGGGAATAAGAACTGAGTTAGGACCAATAAAGAAGGGTACACGTCAATATCTACCTCCGGCTGCTCATACTTTAAGCAGAAAAGAGAAAGTTATTTTTTTTAAGTTTCTTCAGGGAATTAAAGTTCCGGAGGGGTACTCTTCAAACATCAAGAACTTGGTATCCATGAAAGACCTCAAACTAAAGGGGTTAAAGTCTCATGATTGCTATGTTTTAATGGAGCACTTGGTACATATTGCTATACGCTCTATTTTGCCCGAAAAGGTGCGATGGACCATAACAAAATTGTGTTACTTCTTTAAGGCGATTTGCAGCATGGTAATTGACCCTCAAAAATTGCCAGCACTGCAAAGGGAAATTGTTGTCACTTTGTGTGAGCTTGAGATGTATTTTCCACCTTCATTTTTTGACATTATGGTTCATCTAACCGTTCACTTGGTTAAAGAGACACAATTATGTGGTCCGGCTTATATAAGATGGATGTACCCTATTGAACGTTACATGAAGATATTAAAAGGGTACGTGAAAAATCGAAGTCGACTTGAAGGTTGTATTGCTGAACGCTACATAATCGAAGAAGCTCTTGAATTTTGTACTGAATACCTGTCCAATACTGAATCAATAGGGCTTCCTAAGTCTCGACACTTTGGAAGAACAACAGGGGAAGGAATTATTGGAAATGAAATATTGGAGATACCGAGAACAGATTGGGAGCAAGCACATTTGTATGTCTTACACAACGAAGATGAGGTGGAGCCATATGTTCAAAGACACAAAGACATTATTAAGAGTTTGTATACCAATAAGAATGAAAATTGGATAGCTAGAGAACACAATCGTAGTTTTATACCTTGGCTAAAAAACCATATTTTCTCGATGTTGGCTACAAATCCTACTTCAGTTTCTGAAAGATTGAAGTGGTTAGCAAATGGTCCAAGTGCACATGCATTTTCTTACTCTGGTTATATGATTAATGGGTACACATTTTATACTGAAAAATAGGATGATCAGAGTACTATGCAAAATAGTGGTGTTACTTTGGTTGCCGAATCTATGCATATCTCGAGTGCCAGAGACATAACTCCTACATATGCGAATATGTCATATTTTGGTGTGATTGAATGCATATGGGAGTTAGATTATACAAATTTCCGAATTTCTGTATTTGGTTGCAAGTGGGTTGACAATAACAATGGAGTTCGGGTTGATAAATCAGGGTTCATGCAAGTGGATCTTAATAGGGTAGGATACAAAGACGAGCCCTTTTATTTAGCATCACAAGCTCAACAAGTTTTCTATGTCACTGATCCCGCTGATATAAAATGGTCTGTTGTGCTTCAGACTAATAAAATAATTGATCATCACAATGAAAATCATGATGAGGTAAGTACCGAGGATGATCCTTTTTCCAAGACATTGCAGTCGGTTGATCTAACCACGGAAGATATCATGTACAGGAGAGATGATCATGATGAGGGAGTTTGGATAAATCCATCCTTTTTTGTTAATAAGATCCAAAATAGTCAAAGTCTAACTACGAAGAGAAAACGGAACACTTGAATTTATGGTGTCTTACCTTATTTATTGCTTTCCACATACATAGACTCTAATGAACAACTTATTTATTTTATACATTCGTCATTTCTCAAATACTTATTATTTTATTTTTTGAATTTCCCTTTTCTTTTATTATTCTTTACTTATTATTATTTAAGAATTTATAAAAGAAGCTAAATAGAATAATATGAGAGGAGGTAAATAGAATCTAAAGCAGTCAGCCGAAAAACCCTAAATTTTTTTTTTTTTTGCTATTTATACTTCTTTGTGCATTTTACTAACATCAGTCCATTTGTTGTTCAGCATCTGATCATAGTTATTAAGTGAGAAAATAAAATAGTCCAGCCAGCCATTTCTTTTTGGTCCAGCTCTTGAGGCTTGATTAGTAAATGTAGTCGTGTAACTTCAATGATGTTGTGTCATAATAGATAAACAATTTAGTATTTGAAAAATTATGCAAGATAACAGGTTTTTTGAATTAGGTGAACCTCGGGGGTGGTTTTTGTAATTAACCCAAAAAATAGATTAGGCATTCAGATACTGATTAATATGTAATCGATCAAATTTCACAATATTAGGGTTTATATTTATATAAATTCCCCATACAAAGGATTATTTTCAGTATCTGATAATTATGAAAGATAAGTGGGTTTTATTTAATAAAAATAAAACTCGGGGGTAGTTTTTGTAATTGACACTATTATTTACAAGCAGGTAACACGACTTTTTCAGTTCCTTCCAGAACCTTCTTCTCATCCGCAGATTCTTGGCCACCATCAAACTCTGCCATAACAAATTTCAGTATAACAGGCCAAAAAAAGGCCAATAAGACAAATCTGCGGTTAAAATTAATTTAAATATACTTAACATTAAGGCCACACACTATCAACTTAATGGTAGCATCTGAATGGTCTTGATTAATGGAATCAGAGGAATTGTTGAGATGATGATTAATCAAAAACTGAGAGTGACGTGGAGAGGAATATGAGAAGGTTGGCAGATAATGAAAATTATGGTTCTCGTTTCTCAGGTCTATTAGTTTTAAATTTATCATTATTCGACGTTGGAGTTCAATCAAATGCTGCATTATTATTGTTAGTTAATTGTGAATTTTTGCTTGTGAATTAATTTTAGACTTTCAAGTGATATATATTTATATATAATTTTATTTTTTGGTTGCTTTAAGTTCTTGTTGTTAGTTATACTTACCTCAATATTTACTTCAATTTGTTCTAGGTAAATGGAAGCTCCAGGTGATGACCATGACCCCCATTCTGATGATGTGGAAAGGAAGCGAACATTTATTATGAAGAAAATCATTCGTGTACGGAATAAGGGAATAAAGTTTAAGGTAAGCTAGTTCTTGTCCACCTTCGACATCTACATTACACAGACATATAACAATTAGATAACAATTAGGGTGTATGATATTAATACAATTAAACCTCATTAATATATGTATAATTATGAATTTGATTGTTGGTTGAATTACTCACATTATACATGTCATTATGTGTTAAAATTGTTTGATTAGGATTACTTAATTTTGGACCTTAAAACTATAGTAGGTACTGCTTTTTGATAGATGATATGCCAATGTTCCACATTTCACGTTTGACTTTAAATTGGGTAATGTTATGGGTTAAAGTTACAAAGTCTTTATTTGGAAATTCTGCTTTCATATAGGCATATAGTTTTTCCTACGAGTATGGGGATCCTGACAAGAAAATTTAAATCAGCTATTAGTATTTAGATAAATCTGTGAATTATTTTGAATTCTCGAATCAAGGGATCTATGAATCAAGACCGTGATGGTTTAGTAAACCAAGAATTAATTTCATGAAAACTGTGGATCCAATTTCTAAAAGATATCAGGGGTTCAAAATCGTTTGTGATTACTTTTTAACTGTAAATGCGGATTTGTGTGTAATAACTGATTCTTATGAGCTTATTGATTCATAGAAACTACACTATTTGTTTTCCATTCACATCTCAATTTCAAGAAATAAACTCATGTTGTATTAGGTTAATTGGAATGATTTTTATCAACCAATTGAGCCTAATGGTTCAATGTTCGCTAGCTACATTGGTGTCGTTGCTTGTGAGAATGTTCCAATTACCATTGATACTTGGAAAGATAAGGATTTAGATGTCGTTAAGAAGCTGGTTTGGAATATTTTACAGGCAAAATATTAATTGTTCATTTTCATTTGTTTAATCTGTCATATCATCTAAAAAATATTTTTGGGGGCCTTTATGTATACATATTTCTTGTAGGAGTCCTTTGAAATTGGTGATTTGCCAGAACAGCATGAATATGTAATGAAAGAAGCAGGTAAATTACATAGGACCTTCAAAACAACCTTGTCAAATAAGTTTCTCAGGGATTCCAAGGGAAATATAAGGACCCATCCTACAAAATGCTATGAAAATTTTATCACTGAGGAACAATGGGGAGCCTTTGTGGAAAAACGAACTGGACTAAATTTCCAGGTAATATTAATTTTGTATTCGAGCCCTTTATCTTTAGAAAAGATGAATCAAAAATATTGACATGGTTGTTGTAATTGATACAGGAACTAAGCAAAAAGAATCGAGAACGAGCGTCAAACCCAAAATATCCATATAGGGCCTCACGTATGGGGTACGCGCGCCTCGAGCAAAAAATGGTAAGTTATCTCAACATATATTGTACTTCATCCAGTGTTATCTGTCTGTAGAGAAAGAACAACAATAACATTTTTAAGAAAGTGTACATGTTTTAGTTTTCTGTTAGCCTTTCTTTCTTTCTTTCTATTTTTGTCTTGAGCATGCATTTATTATATAAGACAAAATCAAATGTCGGGTATAATTGTAATTATAGCAGTAAATTATGTCTTTTAGTCTAAACCCTAGAGAAATGCAATTCTATTTTTTGTTATACCAAGATATAAGATTCTAAGCATATTTTGACTCAGAAAGAAAATACCATCATCCAGTTGTTTAAATTGCAAACCAAGAAAGTAAGAGAGATTACCTTCCACGCTTATCTCGAATGTATCAGACATTTTAGTAATACACTCACTTACCATCGATTCAATACGAGCGACTAGAGTAAACGTCTTATCTGAATCTGATTCTGATTTTGGATCAGTTTGAGTAGATGTTGGGTTTGATGTTAAGTTCACAGAACCGTCATCGAAACCAACATCACCAATTTCTTCAATTTCAACACCTACATCTTCGACTTGGTAGCAGTTATCCGATGTCCTCTGACTAGTAAGAATATATGCATTGCCCTCGTCATAAACTTCACACTTTTCATGAGTGAACTTGACATTAAAACCACCATCGCACAGTTGGCTGATGCTTATCAAGTTCGCAGTTAAGCCTTCAACAAGTAACACGTTCTCGAGCTTTGCAAAACCAGGGACAAGAAGGGTTCCTTGGCTAATGATTTGGCCATTTTCACCTCCACCATACTTCACTTTTCCTCCTTGAAACTTGACAATGTTTGAGAGAAGTTCTTCAAAGCCGGTCATGTGTTTAGAGCATCCACTATCAAAATACCAGGCTCCAGGAATGTGAGACTTCAGAGAGGAATAGATTATGTTGCATTTGATCTCATTCTTTTTGACCCAGACCTGCTTGACTCTGGTGTTGGTTTTGGTGTTAGGAACACGAAAACTGTCACGAAAACCATAACGGATACCAGCAGACAATTTCGACCTTTCAAATTAATTTTGTCTCCCAATAAGCTTCCAGCAGTATGGTCGAATGTGCCCAGGTTCACCACAGTAATGGCACACATATTGTCTTCTTCTTCTTTTGTGGCGCTTGATCTTCTTCACTTTTTGACTTGACTCTGGCTTTTGAACAGGTTTGTATCCAATTCCGTATTTTGAACAATCCAGAATACTCGACTCCAGAATTTCATCCACATTGGTCTTGCCCTTGTTGAGGTTTGTGAGGGTTTCTTAGACCTTCTTCAATTCAGCATTCACTCCACTACAAAAAAAACTGCAATTTTTCAAGCGGAAAACCGAGGGTTTTTTTCCCCTCGGAAACAACCGAGGGACAAACCGAGGGGAAAAAAAAGCCCTCGGTTTTTTCCGAGGGGATATATTCCTCTCGGTTTTCCGCTCGGATATCAGGCGCCAATATTTACCGCCATAATTATCGAAGGTAATACCTAGGGATTTCCGAGGGGAATATTTTCCGAGGGCCAACGACCCTCGGAAAAACCGATGAGCAGAAAATACCCTCGGTTTTTAAAACATAAAAAAATTCAAAAAACAAAATAATTTTCCAAAAACCAAGGGGAACAATATCCCCTCGGAAATAACCGATGGTCAATGACAATCCTCGATTTTTTTATAATAAAAAAAATAAAAAATTAAAATAATATGCGAAAAAATCGAGGGGAGATATTCCCCTCGGAAAATACCGAGGGTCCTGGCATACCCTCGATTTTATTAAAAAATAAAAATAATAAAATAATAAAATAATCTACAAAAAAACCGAGGGTATTGGGCTCCCCTCGGTTTTTTCCGAGGGTCCAGGAAACCCTCGGTTTTTTTAAAAACTAAAAAAAAAAATAGGAAAAAAAAAAAAGAAAAGTCGTAAAAATGAAACAAATCCTATCATCTCGGGCACGTGGGGGAGGTTTTGGCTCAATTTCGGTCGAAAAATATGAACGAGAGCATGTGCGTATCCACACGTTTCGTACAATTCGACCAAACAACCAAGATACGATCGATCGATCAAGTCGTTCGGTTGGAAACACGAAGTGACGAGGCGTCCTGATCTTGACGAGTGGGCGGGGGGTGCGTCTCGTGATCCCAGAACATCGAGGGTTGGTCGTGCCTCGTTTGGTGCGTGTTTCCTATTTTTTTCGAATTTTTAAATAAAAAATCAGAAAAACCCCTAGAAAAATAGAAAATTAGCAAAAAATAGGAAAAAATGCCAAATATTCACGAACATTTAGGGGAGGGGTGCGTCTCAACCTCGCGGAACCACGGAGGTCAGTCGGCGGTCGTTTCGTGCGCATTTCGCATTTTTTCCCGATTTTTTCCTAAATAAAAAATTTGAAAAATACCCTAGAGAAAATAAAAAAAATAGTAAAAAATAGGAGAAAACCCCAAAAATTCACGAACAGGGCGGGGATGGGTGCGTCTCGGTGTCGTGGATCCACGGGGTTCGATTTTCGGTCGTTTCGTGCTCGTTTTCTATTTTTTTCTTTTCTTTTTATTTTTTAAAGAAATCGAGGGTTTCTTTTACCCTCGGAAAAAACCGAGAGTATTGGGCTCCCCTCGGTTTTTTCCGAGGGTCCAGGAGACCCTCGGTTTTTTCAAAAAATAAAAAAAAAAAGGAAAACAAATAGAAAAAAATAGAAAAGTCATAAAAATGAAACAAATCCTATCATCTCGGGCACGTGGGGAAGTTTTGGCCCAATTTCGGTCGAAAAATGTGAACCAGCATGTGCGTATCCACACGTTTCGTACAATTCGACCAAACAACCAAGATACGATCGATCAATCAAGTCGTTCGGTTGGAAACGCGAAGCGACGAGGCGTCTTGATCTTGACGAGAGGGCGGGGGGTGCATCTCGTGATCCCGGAACATCAAGGGTTGGTCGTGCATCGTTTGGTGCGCATTTCCTATTTTTTTCGAATTTTTAAATAAAAATTGGAAAACCCCCTAGAAAAATAGAAAATTAGCAAAAAAAGGAAAAAAATGTCAAATATTCACGAACATTAAGGGGAGGGGTGCATCTCATCCTCGCGGAACCACGGGGGTCGGTCGGCGGTCGTTTCGTGCGCGTTTCGTATTTTTTTCCAATTTTTTACTAAATAAAAAATTGAAAAAATACCCTAGAGAAAATTAAAAAGAATAGAAAAAAATAGGAGAAAACCCCAAGAATTCATGAACAGGGCGGGGATGGGTGCGTCTCGGCGTCGTGGATCAATGGAGGTTGGTTTTCGGTCGTTTCGTGCTCGTTTTCTATTTTTTTCCTTTTTTTATTTTTTAAAGAAACTGAGAGTTTCTTTTACCCTCAGAAAAAACCGAGGGTATTGGGCTCCCCTCGGTTTTTTACGAGGGTCCAGGAGACCCTCGGTTTTTTCAAAAAATAAAAAAAAAATCGACTTTAATAAAACCGAGGGTCATGATTGCCCTCGGTTTTCCGAGGGCGTTCCGAGGGTCCCGTGGCCCTCGGTTTTTTACATTAAAATAGCAGCTGACAACAGACCCGCTGCTCACAAACAGAGAGAAAGAGAGAAAATAAAGAGAAGGAAAGAGAAGCAGCCCCGCCCGTCCGCCGATCCGCTACAGCCGCCGCCCAGCCCGTCCGCAGAAGCGCCGCAGCCGCCGCCCAGCCCATCCGCCGATTCGCTGTGACTCTCCGTCACAGCAACCGAGGACGCCGCAGCCGCCACCCACCTTCGCCGCCCGCCTTTTCCGCCTGTTTCAGAAGGTAAGTTTTCATTTTTTGTTTTTTTATTCTGTTTTGTTAAGTTTATTTGTTGGTTTACGGGTTTGGGCTTGAAATTAGGGTTTATGGGTTAGGGCTTGAAATTAGGGTTTATGGGTTAGGGTTTGTAATTATGTAATACTGAGGGTATAATTTAAAATTTAGGGTAAAAGTTGTAATTATAGTTTAATTTAGGTTTAATTTTCAATTAGTATTTTATTTAGGATATAATTTATAATTATGTCTAAACTTAGGGTATCATTTGTAATTGAGGTTTAATTTAGGTTTAGTTTGTAATTGGAGTTTCTTTTAGGGTATAATTTATAATTATGTAATAATTTAGGGTGTAATTTTTAAATTAAGTCGTAATTATCAATTTAGAAATAATTACGTAATTGGGGTTCAATTTAGGATTTATTACAAAATTGGGGTTCAAAGTAGGACTAATTAATTAATTAGGATTCAATTTAGAAATATTTACCCAATTAGGGTTCAATTTAGAAATAATTACGTAATTAGGATTCCATTTAGGATTAATTACGTAATTAGGGTTCAATTTAGGATTAATCACCCAATTAGGGTTCAATTTAGAATTAATCAAGTAATTAGGGTTCAATTTAGAATTCATTACAAAATTAGGGTTCAATTTAGGAATAATTATCCAATTAGGGTTCAATTTAGAAATAATTACGTAATTAGGGTTCCGTTATGCAATTTCATTTAAATTATTTTTGATGGTGGCTGTGAAATACCGTGGTGATCGGTACATGCATGTTAATTTCATGTTTTGTACGGTTTATTGTTATGGCTTTAATGTGATTGCTTGATGTTGTGATTGGTTTGGGAAGACGTCGGTGATGACGTGGTGTACGGCGCCGGCCGGGAGGTTTTGTCCCTCCAATAACGGTTTTCAAGATTATTTTAAAAAAGGACGGTGGTTTTCAAAATATTTTAAATTGTTCGTGATAGTGGTGGTGTTATGAGTACATATTTTTTGTATATATTGTTTAAATGATGTGATTTATTACTTGATGTATACGTCTGTGATGACGTTGTTTACGGCGTCGGCCATGGAGGTTTCATCTATCCAAAAACGTAGTTCAAAATATGTTCGATCCAAGATACACTCTTTATAGACAATATACCTTAGTCTCGTTTGGGATTTTGTATCGAATAGAGAATTCGATACTAAATCCCGAATTATCCACTTTTTGGGACAGTTTGAGAGCGTGATTGTAATATAGCTTATCTTATCTATATGTTTTTTTTTGTTGAATATATAAATTTCAGTTCAGTATCTCTCTTATGTTCTCGGGTGCACTGCAATATATGTGTACTTAGAGAACTAAAGGGAGATGTTGCCGAAATTTTTAGTCAACAAAAATTCATATACTGAGACGTTGTATTACAGGAAAATCATGTTTTCGAATGAGATAGGGCCCTACCAAAAAATTCAATCATTCTCTAGCCACCCTCATGCTGCCCAATTTTTGATAAATCAATATAAAAACAGTATAATGTTAGGATGAGTTCCGATCGTAGTTGGATGTACAAGCGAATCAACAATGGCTATTTATCCTCACAATTCGTGGATGGAGTCGAGAGTTTTATTGAATTTGCTCAAGCACATTCCACTCAAAAGGACGGACAGAAGCTGAAATGTCCATGTAATCGTAGCAGATGTAGGAATAGTGGTTACCTCGATGTCGATGAGATCAAGTACCACTTGGTTAGACACGGATTCGAGCCGAATTACTATAGATGGATTTACCACGGAGAAAGCCGGCTCGCCACTTCTAGATGCTGTCACGATTATCATATTGGAGGACCCTCCAACCCTCATTCTGAAGATTCATCAAATGCGTACATTAATATGGTTCGAGATGCAGCTGGTCCCGATTTTGACGTGGTTGCCGATTTGGAAGAGTCGCCGAACCCTGATGCACAAAAATTTTACGACATGCTGAAAGCTGGAAATCAGCCATTGTATCCGGGGTGCGAGGGACATACGCAGTTGTCACTAGTCTCCCGTCTCATAAATTTGAAGTCAGAGAATCACATGTCTCAGAAGTGTTATGATCAATTGAGTGAATTAATCAAAGAGATAGTACCGAAAGACAATCTCGTACCCAATAACTTTTATAGCAGTAAGAAGTTGTTAAGGGGCATGGGCTTACCAGTCGAGAAGATAGACTGTTGCAAGAATAATTGTATGATCTACTGGAGAGACGATTCTGATTTGACAAGCTGAAAATTTTGCAAGGAACCTCGGTTTAAACCCGTTTATCAAGGAAAAACAAAACGACAGAAGGCTCGCGTCGCGTACAAGAAGATGTACTATTTTCCATTAACTCCACGTCTTTAGAGGTTGTACGCATCTAATGCCACAGCGAAAGATATGAGATGGCATGCTGAACACGTCTTTGAAGACAATGTTATGCGACACCCATCCGACTCAGAAGCTTGGAAACATTTCAACCAGAAACATCCAAGTTTCGCGGCTGAAAGTCGAAACGTGAGATTGGGTCTTTGTACAGATTGTTTTCAACCCTTTGGAAGTTTTGGTACACAATATTCATCGTGGCCCGACATAGTTATACCCTACAATTTGCCTCCTTGGATGTGCATGAAAGAGCAGTTCATGTTCTTGAGCGTTCTTGTACCAGGGCCAAAGAATCCAAAAGACAAACTTGATGTGTTTTTGCAACCTTTGATCGCCGAATTAAATCAATTGTGGACGGTTGGAGCTCCCTCGTACGATATATCTAAGAAACAAAATTTTCAATTGCGAGCAGCCCTTATGTGGACAATTAGCGATTTTCCTGCGTATTCTATGTTGTCTGGATGGAGTACGTCCTGTCGAACAGCTTATCCGTAATGTATGGAACGGTCAGACGCCTTCACTCTTAAGTGCATCGGGAAGCAATCGTGGTTCGACAATCACCGAAAGTTCCTTGAGTGCGATCACCAGTTTCGAAAAGATAAACGACGCTTCAGAAAAAGAAGATATGTCGAGACTCCACCGCCGGAAGTGCGCTCAGGGACAGAAGTTCTGGCAGAAATAGAAAGATTGGGGCTTATGAAAGTCACTGAACCGGATGCAGCAATTGTTAATGCGCAAATATCTTGAACGTCTGGTTGGAGAAAACGAAGCGTATTCTGGGATCTGCCATATTGGCGCACAAATCTAATTCGTCACAACTTAGATGTTATGCACATCTAGAAAAATGTGTTTGACAATGTTATCAGCACTGTGATGAACGTAAAAGGAAAGACCAAGGACATGCTTAAATCCAGAGAAGAGTTAAATGAGTATTGTAATCGTTCAGAGCTGGCGCCTGATGGGTCGGGAAAGTGTCCTAAAGCTTGTTACATACTTGATAAGCAATCGAAAGCTGCCGTTTGCGACTGGGTCAAATCCCTTCGATTTCCAGATGGGTACACATCAAATTTGGGGCATTGTGTCGACGAAAAGAAATCGCGTTTAATCGGGATGAAGAGTCATGATTTTCATGTATTCATGCAGAGACCGATCCCAATAGCCTTCCGTGAACTGCTTCCTCCAAATGTGTGGAAGGCTCTAACCGAATTGAGCCTGTTTTTCAAGAATCTAACGTCAATAGTCATTCGCACTGAAGACATGAGCTGACTTGAACGTGACATTCCGTTAATACTGTGTCAACTGGAACTAATTTTCCCTCCGATTTTTTTGATTCGATGGAACATCTGCCGGTTCATCTTGCGTATGAAGCAAGAATTGATGGCCCTGTGCAGTATAGATGGATGTACCCGTTCGAGAGGTATCTTTGCAAACTTAAAAATAGCGTGAGAAATAAGGCGAGAAGGGTCGATAGCAAATGCATATCTGGTTGATTAGGCGTCAACTCTTAATTCGTACTATTTTGAGGATCACATGTTAACCAAAAGAACAAATTTGCCTATAAATGATGATGGTCAGAATTATGTGGATGACGCTGATAAAATTCCCTCAGTGTTTAAGAAATGTGGAGAGACGTTTGGTACTAAGGGAAAAAGATATCTAAGCGAGARAGAATACAACGCRYCAAYGATATACGTGTTGCTAAATTGTGAGGAGGTCCAAGAATATGTTAGGTACGCCTTCACTCTTTTCAATTTACACTGTAATTGTGTGTATATATATATATATAATCTACTGATACAGTTTTACTCAATTGTCTACCAAATTATGTAGTATTTTCACGAAGAACATTCAACGTCTCCAACCAAACATTACCGATGATAGGCTCAACGAAAAATTGGAAACTGAATTTGCCAATTGGTTCAAACATTACGTAAGAATTTCGATACCGAGATGCATATCATATAATTACCGTAATATATTACTTAAATTAAAAATAATTATTCAATGTCATAGGCTAGAGATCGTTCGAACAATGTGATCGACGTGAACATTAGGAGCTTAGCTGGGGGTCCGTCAAGATGTGTGAAAACGTATATCGGATGTAAGATAAATAGTTATAGATTTCACACATTGGAGCACGGATCTAGCAAAACAACATCGAGCAGTGGAGTATGCATTAAAGGGTCAAATTATGGGGCAGCCGAGTATGATTATTACGGCCGTCTCATAGAAATTGTGCAGCTTGAATACACCGGCCGGATGGAGAGAAACACGCTATTGTTCAAGTGCGAATGGTTTGATCCAACCCCTACAGGCATAAAAGTTCATCCAAATTATAAGTTAGTCGATATCAATCATAAGCGCAGGTTCAATCGATATGAACCTTTCGTACTTGCTTCTCAAGCTGTACAAGTGTACTATTGTGCGAACCCAAGTTTGAGACGAGACAAGATTTATTGGTGGGCAACGTGTAAAATTAAGGCGAGATCAAATGTTGAATTTATCGAACCTCTACCAGAAGAATCATTTCAAGAGGAAGCTGCAGATACACGTAATCCAATTCAACTCGACGATGTCGATTTCCAGTTGCACGACCCCAATGACTCTTACGTGGATGAACTTGGTGACGAGACAAATGATGATGCAGAAGAAGAGTTACTCACCGATCAAGATACAGATCAAGGCACAGACGAAGATGAGTTTGATGATAACCTTAATAGTGAAAGTGATTAGTTTGTTTGAAATATATGTAATCTATTTCTTTTTAAAACTTATTTGTTTCATGTTTGGATTTTATTAAAATGTTTGATTTATAATATGCACTTGTGTTCTGTAAAATACTCGTATTATTATTTAATAATTTTATCAGATGCCGAGAGGTCGAGGTTCCAGCAGCATTGGTCGATCCTATATGGGTTCGGCTAATCGTTTAGCTGATTTCGAGGATGACTACGTGGGTCTCGGTGCTGATCATTCAGCGCCGACGCTGGATACACCRACACATACACCGACACCGACATCACACACACCGCTACATA
>BMAC01000233.1:279346-291668 GCA_014905375.1 Phtheirospermum japonicum
TTGAATACAGGCTACACATCAGACATGGTAAGGTGACTACTATACTCCGGTAGATCTTCGAGAAGGATCTCCATCCCGCCGGATGGTGCTATAAGGCGGTCCCTCCGGAGATTAAGGAGTTCTGGTGGGAGATGTTTCAGGTAATAATTATTTTATATCCAAATTTGTTAATTTGTAATATAACTACGCAATCATATGTATCAATTAAAATGTAATTATTATTTTCTTTTGTAGGGGGTTTGTTAGTGGGACCCGGAGGAGTATAGTGTGAGTGAGATACGGAGCGTGTTTTTTTCGATGATCGGGGACAAATACAGGAAGGTTTTGAACGAGTATAAGCAGTATTATAATTCTCATGGTGGTGAACTGTCTCGATGCGTTAACGAGGAGCTCTGGAGGTAAATGATTCTGTTATATATTTTTTTATTAAATTAGATTTTTTTTTACTTATAATAGATAATTTATAACACATTATATATCATGGGTCTCAACTAGGGCTTGGAAGGTCGAGTGGAATAAGCCCGAGAATAAGGCCAGATCCGAGCAGTGTAGCCGGAACAGGAGGAGCGAGCGTGCTGGGCCGGGTACCGGGATGTCGAAGCACAGGGGAGGAGCTAGATCTAATATCGATTATGCTCTGGATATCGTAAGTAATTTTAGAATATAATAATATATTATTTATTTGTTTAATTTTAATGTTAATTATTTGAAAATTCTATTTTGATACAGGAGCGGGAGACGGGTCAAAAGGCCAAGGCGCACCAGGTTTTTGTACGTACGTACATGAAGGTCGACGGCTCGTAGATCGTTGCGAGATCCAGTACTGTTAATGTGAGTTTCTTAGTTATTTTTTAACTTGTTTTTTGGTTTTAATGTAAAATTTACTAACGAATTGTATTTCAGGAGGAGTACGAGCGAAACCTGGAGAGGGCACGCGCGTCTTCCAAGGATGCGAGTACCGAGGTTGACTCTGATCGCGTTTTCCTCACGTCGTCGGGTCGCAGAAGGGAAAGATCTACGGCACCGGCTCGTTCGGGAAGGCGTTCGCTGCTACAAAGGGTTTCCTCAGAGGCAGCTCTTCTTCCACCTCTTCTCAGTCTGATCGGACGCAGGTTAGAGAGCTCCAGGCACAGCTCCAGGCGCAGAGAGAGGAGTTAGAGGCCACTAGACGAGCTCAGGAGGCGCAGAGGGCGGAGCTCGAGCAGATCCAGCAGCGATATGTCGATTTTGAGCGACGACGTGAGGAGAGGCGTGAGGTGCAGCGCCGGCAGCAGGAGGCATTTCAGGCGCAGGTGAACGCCCAGATGGCCGCGCTGTATGCTCGTTTCCAGCAGTACCCCCCTCCACCCCCATCCTAGAATATTTTGATTTATATAAACTTTGTTACTGTGTCGAACGGATGTAATAATTCTAAATTTTCAGATATTTTTATAATAATTGGTTTATTAATTTGTATATTCATTAATGATATTTTTCAATTTTTTGGGGATTTTTAAATAAACAAGAATTAAATTTAAAATTTAAAAAAAAAAAAATTAAAAACCGAGAACAGTTTTTCCGAGGGAACTTTGCCCTCGGTTTTTCCCTCAATTTCTCCAAAAATCGAGGGAATTTTCCTAAAAACCGAGGGAAAAATCCCTCGGAAAACTGTATTTTATTTGTAGTGCTCGTTCTAGCTCAGCATCCTTTTTGGTGAGTGACGACCCAATCGGACAATTATATTTAGTTGATCATCCTTTTCCTTAGTCAATTTGTCCACCTCGATTCTAATATCCTTGACTTTGAGTACTTATTTTTCCCAACTAGCAAATAATTGTTCATACTCAATGATCAACTTCTCGTACTCGTCAAGAGATTCATCAACCTCATCATCATCTTCAGCGTACTCTGTAGCAATCAAGCTCTTCTTCCTCAGAGTATCCATAGCTTCCTACAAATAAGGATCTATATATTTAATGTTAAGTTCCCTGCTCTGATACCAATTGTAGAATTTGAAGGTCAATGGTTTTGAAAATAAGTAAGTATATGATGTTGTTTTCATTGTTAACCAACACTGAAACCAACATCAACTAGAGTTTAATTAAAAATATGCAGCGGAAATTTAAACTCAAGAACACAGCAATTTAAAATAAGTTCACAAGTAAAAGTACTTATGAACTTGGGTGTACAAATTCGAAAACTATATTATTTTTCTTTGTTCAAGATCAATACAAAAATATAAAGTAATATATGAAAAACACTAGTATCAACACTTGATACTAAAATACTTGTCGCCTCGGTATGATGATCTTCTTTGTTGGTTATGCAACTCCAAAGATCTCCGTGATTAAGATCATGGCTTCAAGTCTTGTGGCAAAACTTGTGATGATCTTCTCCGTTGGTTACGCAACTTCGAATATCTCCTTAATTTGGATCGTTGCCACAAGTCTTTTACTTGCTTGTGTTCTTCTCGTCTTGCGTCTTCTTGTTGCTGCGTCATTCTCAAAAAACCGTGTGTAAAAGATATCGAAGGGTGTCTTTCTCTTGCGTCTTTGTCTAGTCTTAAATACAAGAGTCCTAGAGTCCTAAACTTGATAAACAAGTTAAACAAATCTTAAACACATTCTAGGAAATTAAATAAAATCTTAAACTCAAACTAGGAAACAAATAAAGTTCTAAATCTAATTTCTTAATTTATTTTGAACCCAATAAAGGCAAATAACAAAATAAGAAAATTGTCATAATAAATTTCCTAACAATAAGCATTGTTGTGAAAATGTATTACATCCCAAGTTGAGTTGTAAAAATTTTACCATTTAGTATTTATTGTTGTTTGAAAACTCTTATTTACCATTTATTCAGTTGAGATTGGTGTGTCTCATTGAAGTAAAGTTATAAATTATTAAATTATCAATTGCAATTTAAATTATCAGGAAAATCCATTTATATTTTCTTTCTAAGGATTTATTCTAAAAGAAACCTAACCAATTTGAGAAAACTTGCTTCTTCAATTTGGGATCACCATAACAAAAGGAGAGAAGTATAATAGACTTTAACTCCGTTAGAATAACCTTTAGCGACGATTTTGACCCGCTTCTAATCAAAGCCCTGTAAATAACTATTTTTGATCGGAAATACTAGTTCATTTTCCGCCCGCATATCTTAACTATTATCTGGCATACAAGTTCATTTATGCATCTAAAGCAGTAAATGTTACTTACCAATTGTTCTTTTCTGCCCGCATATCTTAATTGTTAATCAAAAATAATAATTTATTTTCCTCATTCAGACACTTCTTGGCACAATCAATGAACATAATGTGACATTTCTTTGTTGACATAGTGGATTCGATTGACGAGTCTCGACACAAAACCAACAGTTGAATGTAAAGAGCACATAGGACACAAACAAGACAGGGAGGAATTGAATGCGTTCATTTTGTGAATTTTGAAAATGAAAGAAAATAGTATGAATTCTATTTTTAAATAAGAATTATATTATTTAAGAGTGTGCATGAATAGGGATACAAATGTAATTACTAAATTAGTTAATATAAAATATTAAATTAATTATTGATAGTTAGAGTTCTACATGAGTTGATAAATAGTAAAATTTATGTATATATAATAGTAAATTGTGATTAAATTATTTATTTTAAAAAGTAGATTGATGTGATTGATGATGGAAAAGGAATAAAATTAAACATGTATTTGAAACAATCTCAAATTAAACAAATTCTCAATACGAACCCATAAGCTTACTGTACAAATATTCCACTTATGCGGAATTTACTAGTTGACCACAATTCCACGTCCATGGACAAAAGGACTTCATATCATTGAAAATTGTAGTTGTAAAGCACTAAAGCCAAACAGTACCACTTTCTTATAAAAATAAATATTTTAATACTAATGTCAAATACCAACTACTTCTTTTAAAATAAAATTTTCAAATTTAGAGAAATGACAAGTTTATATACTGGCCCCCCCCTCCTTCAAACACAAAATGATTTTGGAAACAATGATAAATTTGCAATGGTAGAAAAGAAAAAAGAAAAATAACATCCGTGGCAAAGTTACACATTGAACTACAATAACTTCCTATGAAAAAGTCACGGAGATAACACATATTGAACATTAGTTATGTATATAACATTTCGCTCTGTATATCAATTATATATTGACAGCTAGTGTCACATATTTCTTGGAAAATAAGTTTTGTTGATATGAATTTGATGATTAAATACACGTAGAATTAAATATTATAATATTATTTTACGTATTGTGTAGAAAATTATAGTATATTTATTTTTTCAAATTACTTTTCGGTCAATGAAAAATAAATTATGTAAGTTAACTATTTAAAAAAGGAAGTGTATAAAATACCACGTTGAAAATGTAATGGAAATTTATACACTTTATAATTTAAAAAGAAATTGTATTGAGTATCATGTGATTAAATTCATGCACTAGTTAGTTGTAACTGTGAGCTTGGGTCTATGTCTTGGTCTTAAATCTTGAACATTGACCTAGTACTTTGACTCGACCAATTGAGATGCTCAAGCCTTTTGATTAAATAAATATGGTTTTGACCCATATTAGGTAGAAGACACACTAAAATTGACTTATGACTTTTACTCTTTTGGCCATGGAACTCTCCTGAGCTATATTAGATTGATTTTGAACCAATTCACTTTTATTTTTGAACTCGACCCACCGAGATGCTCAAGCCTTTGATCAAATGAAAATGGTTCGACCCACTATCATTAGCTCAAGGTTGTGAATTTCAACTTTATCAGCAGCATTTGAGAAGTCTCAAAGCTGTGATAATGGAAGTAGTGGCTGTAGTGGGGAATTAAAGCCAGTAATTGCAACTCCATCTATTTCAAATTCTCAATCCCTTCGAGGTGAATTCTATAAATAAACTCAAAAGTTTTAGGCAGAAGACACACTAAATCAACTTCATTTTGCATATTTTCCGCACTAAAGCCTCAAGCATTTGTTTTAAAATTTTGTGCTCAATTTCACACTTTATCTTTAGCTCAAGGTTGTGACTTTTCAACTTTATCAGCAGCATTTGAGGAGTTTCAAAGCTGTGATAATGGAGGTAGTGGCTGTAGTGGTTAATAAAAGCCAATAATTGCAGCTCCATCCATTTCAAATTCTCAATCCTTCGAGGTGAATTTTATATATGAACTCAGAAGTTTTAGGCAGAAGACACACTAAATCAACTTCATTTTGCATATTTTCCGCACTAAATCCTCAAGTATTTGTTTTAAAATTTCGTGCTCAATTTCACACGTTTCAAATTCGTTGGAATTTTAAAATTTGGTGTGCTACTACTTCAAACGCGTTAAGTCATTGTATAATTTGGACATTACGCCAGTTCCGTCAACACTGTACGAGCGCATTTATCTTGCGAAAAGAGATCTTTCTCGCCTCGACTTGCAGGTCATTCTAATCCGATTAAAAAAAGTGAAATTTTATTTTATCTGTTTTCCAATTTTGGTCTTAATTTTTGTAAGAATTATTATAGTACAGTTAACAATTTTCTTTTCGTATTTCTATTTTTGTATCAACATTGACAATGAAAATCTTATACAATAAATTACTTAATTTGAAACTAATTGTTAACAATGACCAATTTAACACACACACAAATATTTAGAAGTTTTAAAAATGTTATTATGCTAAGAAGAAAATTTCGTTACACACAAGCAATTCGAGATATATTTCTTTTTCTTTGTTTGCATTGTTAGTTACTATTTTCATTTAGTACTTGTGTATATATTATGAGAAATGATTACGGTGTCGTGAAGGTACCATACCTCCCATCTCTATATTTATATCCATTGATCTATCATTATTCTTAACCAACTTTATATTACGTACATATTCCGAAACCAAGCCCGACAAGTTGTCCTGTGTACATGCAATAATATTCCACATATCCACTTAGAAGATAAAAAAGGAGAAGAAGAACCGAAGCCAAGAATATTAATATAAATTTCTTCAATCCACAATCAACAATCCCTTTGAAAAAATAAAATATTAAAATAAAAAGAAAGAAAAAAAATTCAAATAATGGAAGGGGAAATAGGGTTGCCACCCATTTATGATCACCTCCAAATCCCCTTTTCTGCTCCCCACGAAATGGGGTTTGTACACTTTGAGGATCATCATAATAATCAGGTGTGCCATTTTATCTTTATTTATTTTTTGGTATTTGAATTACTAGATGGAGAAAAATAATAATAATAATATATATGTATATATGCAGGTAACAGCCCTTGATCCCAAGAGTGTTAATGATGAAAATTGCAGGGAGGGAGGCCATTCGTGGTATATATCTTTCTTTTTTCCTTTTCACTTTTCCATTCTTCATAGAATTTTCTCCATATTAAAAAACAATGTTGACTAGTATATATAATTAAACCCTACCACCTCTCATCACCTCACTTGAGGAGATCTTATACTTGCTTTTGTGGATAATTGAATTCCCCATAATATTAATCATTTGACTTTCATCTTTTATTCCAAATTCATGTATATTAAATTATATGATTCCATTTTCTCCTCTATATAAGTATTAACTTAAATTGTCAATAAATGGATAATTTGCCTTACTATAGACCTACTACTAGTAATTAGGAGAATTAGATCTACCATGAAATTAATTACTGAAATAGATTTACACATAAACTCGGGTCTGGATCCAGTTATCTTAATTACACGCCATAGCAAGTCATACACAAGGGTGGCACGATTGTAACTTTCAGGTGGAGGACGAGTTCGACAACGTCAAGTTGTAGCAAGATTAAGGTAATTAGGAGAAAGCTGAGAGAGCCAAGGTTTTGCTTTCAGACAAGGAGTGATGTGGACGTGCTTGATGATGGTTACAAATGGAGAAAATATGGTCAGAAAGTTGTCAAGAATAGCCTTCATCCTAGGTATGTTACTCCCAAGTTTTAAAACAAACTTTACTTGTTAGAATATTCTATATACTCACTTCGATTCATATGTTAAATGTCGTTTTACTAATTTTATCCCCACTTATTTTGATATGATAGTAAAATAATTTGAAATAAATAGAGAAGAAGTTAATTAAGAAAATTATAAACTGATTGAGGGTGGATTCAGGTCGCCCTCAACTTACGGGAGGCCATAGTTAAAAAAAAAAAATATAACAATTTATAATTCTAAGAAAAGTAAAAAATAACCTCTAATTCTGCTGAGTTAATATTTCAATATACAAGACAAACCACAACCCCCTAATAATATAGCACTGTTCGTTATAACACAAACAAACAATAAAACAAAACCTAAATATTGATTTGTTAGCCTGAATTCATTGCACACAAATCTTGAAATTCCTCCCTCTTATATTGTCTTCACTAAAAATAAGAATCTCACCCAATCAATGTTCATTTTCATTATCCCAAGTTTTAAAAAACTAGTAGAACCAAATAAGAAAAAATAAGTATAAAATATATATGGAAATATTTTAGATCTTCTAGCATTTTGAAAAGCAAAATCATCTACAAATTCTTCAAATTCCAATTTTTTTAATATCCAATCTTCAATTCACAAAATTGCCAACATATTAATCTATCTAGGAATATAGTTGAACGCTAATGTGATTTTATTAATTTTAACTTTGTAAGCTTCTTTGAGCTGTTTATCTGTATAGTTATCAAAATTTATATACAATAGAAACATTTGAAGAACAATTTGAATACAGTTCGGTTTGATACTTTGGAGAAGAAAAATGTGTTTGGAAAATAGAGTACTCATCGACAGTGTTCTAAAAATCGTTAGGCGGCTGCTAGACGTCAGGCCAGCGCTTAGCGCCTAGAACGTCTAGGCGGGGTCGAGGCGGGACCTACAATTTGAGAATAAATACCCTAATTTAAAACTTTACATCCGGCCATTTAATAGTTCAACATATTACCTGCTACACAATAAAATTTATGACAATTCAAAACTAAAAGTAATAATTACAAGTTACAATTCACAAGTTTAAAGTTATTATTCGATTCAAAGTTAAAAAAAACATAGATTCATAAGTTCATAAGTTAAATAAAAATATCATAACATATATTACAAAATCAAAATAATCAAAACATAAGCCTAAAAATGACGTCGTTTCAGGTCATGAATTTTTAAAAATAAAAAAAACTAGCCTGGCGCGCCTGACGATTTCTTTGGCCGACTTTTGAAAATCGTAAGCGAATTGGTGGCGCCTAGCGCCTAGGCCGATTTTTAGAACAGAGCTCATCAATGCTCAACAAATCAATTTATCTTCTCGAACCTTTTTTTTTTTTTTTTTATTTTTAATATTCTTTGCGACTTGTCCTGATGGGGCTTAGTTTAGATGGGTCCAAACGTGAAGTTAAGATCGGGTCTAACTTAAATGTTAATTAATTTTCTTCTTTTTGACCAACTAATTGATATCTTAAAACATATATAAAATAACAACAAATATATATAATACTTGTATAATAATTGGGACCTCCGGCCGTTCCTCGTACACTACAAAAAAATAACAGTTTCCAAGGGATATTTTCCTCAATATTGAAGTAAAATCCCTTGATTTTAGACGAAACCAAGGGAAATATTCCCTTGAAAAAACCCTAATCGGTAAATTTTTTCGAGGGGCAATTTTCCTCGAAAAATTAAACCGAGGGTCTCAACCCTCGGAAAAATCCCCCCTAAAACCCTCGGAAACACCGAGGGCTGGTTTCCTTTGGAATTTCCGAGGGTATGTACCCCTCGATTTTTCGAGGGGCAGATATCCATCGGAAAACCGAGGGCAATCTACTCCCTCGATTTTTTGACTTTCCGATGGATTTTCTCCTCGATTTTTCTATTTATTTTTTAAAATAATTTTTAAATTTCAATTTTAATTTTAACTCCTGTTCAATTATTAAAATTTTCCAAAAATTTAAAAAAAAATCATTAATGAAAAGACAAATAAATAAACCAATTATTATAAAAATATTTGAAATTTTAGAACTATTACATGCGTTCGACACAGTAACAAAGTTTATATAAAAATCAAACTGTCCTATGGATGGAGAGGGGAGTACTGCTGTAAACGAGCATACAGGTCAGCCATCTAGGCATTCATTTGCGCCTGAAATGCCTCTTGCTGCCGGCGCTGCTCCTCACGCTCCACCTCACGTCGTCGCCAAATGCCTCCTGCTGTCGGTGTTGCTCCTCAAGATGCTCCACACATCGTCGCTCAGACTCGGCGTATTGCTGCTGGATTGCCTCGAGCTCCACCCTCTACGCCTCCTGAGATCGTCTAGTGACCTCCAACTCCTCCCTCTGAGCCTGGAGCTAAGACTCGAGCTCTCTGACATGGGTCCTATCAGCCTTGGAGGAGGTGGAAGAAGAGCGGCCTGTGAAAAAACCCTTCGCAGCAGCCACTACCTTCCCATACGAGCCGATGCCGTAATACCGTCCCTTGCTCGAGCCGACGCCGTAATACCGTCCCTTGCTCGAGCCGACGCCGTAATACCGTCCCTTGCTCGAGCCGACAATGTCGAAAAAAACTCGGTCAGGGTCAACCTCGCTACTCGCATCCTGGGAAGATGCACGTTCCTTTTCCTTCTCCAGCTGTCGCTCGTACTGCTCCTGAATTACAATTAAGATTTTACATTAAAACCAAATAATAAGTTAAAAATAAGAAAAGGACTCACATTAATATTACTAGATCGCGTATCGATCCACGCGCCGTCTTTCTTTTGGTGCGTATGTTCAAAAGATCGTACGCCTTAGCCGACTCACCCGTCTCCCGCTCCTGTATCCAAATAGAATTTTCAAATAATTAACATTAAAATTAAACAAATAAATATTATATTATTATATTCTAAAATTACTTACGATATCCAAAGCATAATCGATACTAGATCTAGCCCCCCGTGTGCTTCGACATCCCAGTACCCGGCCCAGTAGGCTCGCTCCTCCTGTTCTGGTTGCACTACTCGGATTTGATTTTGTTCTTGAGCTTATCCCACTAGACCTTCCAAGCCCTAGTTGAGATGCATGATATATAAGATGGTATAAATTATATATTAGAAATAAAAAATTCTAATTTAATAAGAAAACATATAATAGAATCGTTTACCTATAGACCTCCTCGATAATGTATCCCGGCCTCTGACTACCATGGGCAGCAATATACTGCTTATACTCGTTCAGCTGCCTCCCGTACTTCTCCCCGATCATCCGGAAAATAAATCCTGTATCCGTTGATCACTATAATCCTCCGACTCCCAATAACAAATCTCCTGCAAAATAAAATAATAATTACAACTCAATAGATACATATGATTGTGTAGTTACGGTAAATATTAACAAATTTGGATATAAAATAATAATTACCTTAAACATCTCACACCAGAGCTCCTTAGTCTCCTTAGGGACCGCCTTATAGCACCACCCGGCGGGATGGAGTTCCTTCTCAAAAATCTCTCAGAGTATAGTGGTCACCTTGCCCTGTCTGCTGTGCATCCTGTATTCAATTGTGTTTCTTTATTACGAATATAATTTAATCATAATAATAATTATAATTTTTAAAATTATTTATTTACTTACTTGTTCCCTACAATAAAAACAAGAACTCTCCGCCCCTGTGGTGGGACCAACTGACGTCGTGATGTACCCGCGTCGGACGGGGTCTGTGATGGTGTATGCGACGTCGGTATCGGGGTCTGCGTCGGTGTCTGATAAGGTGTCTGCTATGAATGATCAATACCGAGACCCATGTAGTCGGTGTCGAAATCAGTTAAACGATTAGCCGACCCCATATCTGATCGACCCATGCTACCGGAAACTCGACGCAATGACATGTGATAAAATTATTAGATAATAATACGAGCATTTTACAAAATACCAATATATATTATATGCCAAACCTATTACAATAAATCCAAACTTAAAAAAAATAGTTAAAATATTAAAATAATTACTATTCTAAGTGGGAAAAACTCAAAAATCTTATTGATAGAGTTAGGTTATATATATAACAAGAATAATATCCAAAACATGGATCCAACTATATTTAGTTATTAGAGCATCTTTAACAACAACCCCAAACCCCTCCCCCCTTTTTCAATTCTCACTCCTCCACATCAGCAAAAGTACCATCCACATCATTTCCCTCCCCTTTCCCTCCTCCACCCCTTTTCATCTTATTTATTCACACTACCAACAAACTTACTATTCATGGGTCCCACATATTCCCATTAATTTTTATTTATACTTTTTATATTACAATACAATTATATTTATCTATTATCTATTTAAACATTTTATGAATATAAAAATTATATATATATATATGAATTTTTTTTATTTATAATAATTAATATTTATGAGTACTATAAAGTTTAATTAATAATAAAATTTTAATTTTTTTTTTTTGTGATGATGTGGAGATTTTGGTTAAATAATAATTTTTATTTTTATTTTTAGATAAGATGTGATATTTTATTTTATTTATATATATATTCTTGAAATTCTTTTCATTTATAATTAATATTTACTTTAAAATTTTAATTAATAATATAATTTTAATTTTTTAGGTGTGAAAACTTATTTATTAATTTTTTATTTTTATTTTTTGAGATAAGATGTGATATTCTATTTTATTTATATATCTATTCTTAAAAAAAAATTCACTTATAATTAATATTCATGTAAATATTTTAAAATTTTAATTAATAATAAGATTTTAAATTCTTTATGTATGAAAATTTATTTATTTTACAGTAAATTATTTTAATTTATATATATATATATATTCTCAAAAGGAAAAAGACAAATCAAAAAAAAAAAGAAAGGGACGGAAAGAAGAGAGGAAAAAGCAATAAAAGAGAAGGGAAAAAAAAAAGTTAATGGCTTTGCAGAGGTGGGGCCCAGTGCCCCACTTTCTACCAAGCGCGTGCAATGCACGCGCCCTTTTGATTGCCGCCCCACCCCTCCTCTCTTTCTTTCTTTTTTCTTTTTCCTTTTTTCCTTCCCCTCCGTCTGCTTAACTCCCTCCCCTCATCCCTCCCCTCCCCAAACCCTCCCCATAAATAAGCTCCCTCCCCATCCCCTAGCCGTTAGATGCTCTTAATATGTTTGTTTGTGTTACGTATTCATAGTTTTCGTTTTCGATATATGTCGTTCTTACATGAATCTTGAACTTGAGCAATGCTACTTGTAACTAATTATTAATTAATTTATAATGTAGCAATGACAAAGAATGATCAAGGTATAGCGCGGGTTCAAATCTTAATCGGCAAACAATCTCAACAATTACTCTACTGACCACTTATGTGTGAAATTTAGTT
>BMAC01000233.1:291693-306212 GCA_014905375.1 Phtheirospermum japonicum
CTCCAGGCTGTCGCTCGTACTCCTCCTGAAATACAACTCGTTATTAAAATTCTACATTAAAACCAAAGAATAAGTTAAAAATAAGAAAGAGACTCACATTAATATTACTAGATCTCGTATCGATCCACGCGCCGTCTTTCTTTTGGTGCGTACGTACAAAAAGATCGTACACCTTAGCCGGCTCACCCGTCTCCCGCTCCTGTATCCAAATAGAATTTTCAAATAATTAACATTAAAATTAAACAAATAAATATTATATTATTATATTCTAAAATTACTTACGATATCCAAAGCATAATCGATACTAGATCTAGCCCCCCCGTGTGCTTCGACATCCCAGTACCCGGCCCAGTAGGCTCGCTCCTCCTGTTCCGGCTGCACTACTCGGATTTGACTTTGTTCTTGAGCTTATCCCACTAGACCTTCCAAGCCCTAGTTGAGATGCATGATATATAAGATGGTATAAATTATATAGTTATAAATAAAAAATTCTAATTTAATAAGAAAACATATAATAGAATCGTTTACCTATAGACCTCCTCGATAATGTATCCCGGCCTCTGACCACCATGGGCAGCAATATACTGCTTATACTCGTTCAGCTGCCTCCCGTACTTCTCCCCGATCATCCGAAAAATACATCCTGTATCCGTTGATCACTATAATCCTCCGACTCCCAATAACAAATCTCCTGCAAAATAAAATAATAATTACAATTCAATAGATACATATGATTGTGTAGTTACGGTAAATATTAACAAATTTGGATATAAAATAATAATTACCTTAAACATCTCCCACCAGAGCTCCTTAGTCTCCTTAGGGACCGCCTTATAGCACCACCCGGCGGGATGGAGTTCCTTCTCAAAAATCTCTCAGAGTATAGTGGTCACCTTGCCCTGTCTGCTGTGCATCCTGTATTCAATTGTGTTTTTTTTATTACGAATATAATTTAATCATAATAATAATTATAATTTTAAAATTATTTATTTACTTACTTGTTCCCTACAATAAAAACAAGAACTCTCCGCCCCTGTGGTGGGACCAACTGACGTCGTGATGTACCCGCGTCGGACGGGGTCTGTGATGGTGTATGCGACGTCGGTATCGGGGTCTGCGTCGGTGTCTGATAAGGTGTCTGCTCTGAATGATCAATACCGAGACCCATGTAGTCGGTGTCGAAATCAGTTAAACGATTAGCCGACCCCATATCTGATCGACCCATGCTACCGGAAACTCGACGCAATGACATCTGATAAAATTATTAGATAATAATACGAGCATTTTACAAAATACCAGTATATATTATATGCCAAACCTATTACAATAAATCCAAACTTAAAAAAAAATAGTTAAAATATTAAAATAATTACTATTCTAAGTGGGAAAAACTCAAAATCTTATTGATAGAGTTAGGTTATATATATAACAAGAATAATATCCAAAAACATGGATCCAACTATATTTAGTTATTAGAGCATCTTTAACAACAACCCCAAACCCCTCCCCCCCTTTTTCAATTCTCACTCCTCCACATCAGCAAAAGTACCATCCACATCATTTCCCTCCCCTTTCCCTCCTCCACCCCTTTTCATCTTATTTATTCACACTACCAACAAACTTACTATTCATGGGTCCCACATATTCCCATTAATTTTTATTTATACTTTTTATATTACAATACAATTATATTTATCTATTATCTATTTAAACATTTTATGAATATAAAAATTATATATATATATATATATATATATATATATATATATATATATATATATATATATATTTTGGATTTTTTTATTTATAATAATTAATATTTATGAGTAATTTAAATTTCAATTAATAATGAATTTTTATTTTTTTTAAGTTTGAAAACTTGTTTTATTACAATAATTATTTTTTAAATTTTTTATTTATAATATTAATTTATTAAATCTATTAAATTAATAATAATTTATAATTATTTGAAAATACGGCTCGAAATAAGCACCCTGGTGAGATCGTAAGATAAAAAAAAACATGCAAATTTGATTAAATAAAAAATAATAAACGTTACAAATTCAAACATTAAAAATTAAAAGCTGCTTCCATCTTCTTCCACAATGATAGCTTGTCATACAAATAATATCTGCGTGATGCATCGTCACCGTATTTCTTCATTAAAAGAAAAGTAAGTAATTAAATGAAACCAACAGATACCACATAATTATTTGTAAACAGGTGTGTGGACTTTACATAAACTGGAGAGACATTATTATTGATAGTGGTATCAATACATATCAATTCACGCTCTTCATCCACGAAAACTCCATCCCCAGAAATCAGTGTTTTCCACCAAAGGTACCTCATCTCCATTTCTTCAACCCTATCATAAATTTCATGAATAGCATGTGATATCATGAAATGCCTCTGCAGTAGGCTTCTTATCAGCGGGACGCTCAAGATGAAATCCGCTTTTTTTTGTACCTCTTTGAACACCTTCTTTTTGAGCGATGAGAAACTCCAAGATGGCTCGTTCCATCTCCATGGTCCATGGAGTGGTTGCAGGATCATAGAAAATGGGGTGTATTTTTAGTACATTCGAATGATTTTCATCAAAGTTAGCCATTATTTAACTAGTATAGTTTATATTTTTTTAGGGTGAAGATAAGAACTATATTCTGTAGTGTATTTATAAAAAAAAAATACTGATAAGATATGCATTGGATAAGATTTTTTGTGATGATGTGGAGATTTTGGTTAAATAATAATTTTTATTTTTATTTTTAGATAAGATGTGATATTTTATTTTATTTATATATATATTCTTGAAATTCTTTTCATTTATAATTAATATTTACTTTAAAATTTTAATTAATAATATAATTTTAATTTTTTAGGTGTGAAAACTTATTTATTAATTTTTTATTTTTATTTTTTGAGATAAGATGTGATATTCTATTTTATTTATATATCTATTCTTAAAAAAAAATTCACTTATAATTAATATTCATGTAAATATTTTAAAATTTTAATTAATAATAAGATTTTAAATTCTTTATGTATGAAAATTTATTTATTTTACAGTAAATTATTTTAATTTATATATATATATATATTCCATAAATAAGCTCCCTCCCCATCCCCTAGCCGTTAGATGCTCTTAATATGTTTGTTTGTGTTACGTATTCATAGTTTTCGTTTTCGATATATGTCGTTCTTACATGAATCTTGAACTTGAGCAATGCTACTTGTAACTAATTATTAATTAATTTATAATGTAGCAATGACAAAGAATGATCAAGGTATAGCGCGGGTTCAAATCTTAATCGGCAAACAATCTCAACAATTACTCTACTGACCACTTATGTGTGAAATTTAGTTAATGATTTTTGTGCTAGTCAAATTCAGTTGCATAAACCAAACTCAAGCCATGCTACAGACTTAATTGCACCAAAAGATTCACATGATGAAAAATGTAGCACAAAAATTGCCCCAAGAAACACCTTTCGGTAGGACTAAAATTGGAGTAGAACAAAAAGTTAATTACGGGAAAATAAATAAATAAATCAGTGACTAAATTAGAGCCCATTTATTGTTCTCATAAAGTTCTTCATTACGACGATATAAAATCAAGAACAACATACAAATCTGAAATAGCGCATCGATCGGAATTGATTTATACGTTCACGAGAGTTGTTCATCATGCATTTTGCAACATTTCTTTTTCTTTGTAAAAAGGTAGACAAAAATTAGATTAGTGAGTTTTTGTGAATGATTATGTTTATTTGCAGGAGTTACTTCAGATGTACCCATAGTAACTGCCGGGTAAAGAAATGGGTCGAGCGACTTTCCGAGGATTGTCGGATGGTTATAACAACGTACGAAGGCCGACACAATCACTCTCCTTGCGACGACTCCGAACATAACTGTTTCACGTCCTCTTTCTAAATCATATAAAATAAATTTTCTCTTAATAGCTTGAAAAAACATAAGTACAATGTTTTGAATGTGTGCCCATTGGGATAATTTCAATTAGCATATAAAATTAAACCTTGTTTTCATTTTTCCGTCAGTTTTGGCATGCCATGTATAAGTTATTAAAAATAAAATGAAGCCTACTACCAAATTTGATGAATATTTGATATATTGTGGCGAAAGTGATAAAATATGGTAATATAATTGATATGACTCGAAACTATAGGGCATTGAAATGGTATGATTTTAAGTACTGAAATTCAACTTGATAAAGGGACGTGTTTGACTTGCAAGAAACGGAGTGAACTGGAAAGTTTTTTCCTGGTTCAGAAGCTTTTTGCGTGTTTAAGAAGTATGAAGTGAAGCTAAAATGGTAATGTCGGTGGCTTAGTCGAGAATCGTCTTAGAGTGAGAGAATAGTAAGATAAAAAGTTTTTCTAAATTTAATATTTTATTTTTTGCATTAAATAATAATTCATACTCGCATTCAAAAATCATAGTTTTAATTATGTTTGAGAAAAATAGGTCAGGTCACGTCACTAATTTAGATTGTCTTCTTCTAATTATATATGATTCATTAAAATTTTTATATTGGGAGACACTACAAGAATTAAGATTAATAGGAGCGACATATTGGAAGAACATTTTATATCATTACTATAGTGAATACGTGTAGGAATAACATTCATTAATTGTACTTGAAGGTCGGAATCATATATTTGAACGATATATGTCGTCCCTATAAATATCAAAGTCGTGCCATTCAAAATATCAATATATTGGAACGACATGTCACTCTTATAAATATCAAAGTTGTTCCAATAGAATATTAATTTATTCTTAAACCAACCCACAAGCATATTGGTTAAGTAGTGAGTTATAATGTGGTATTAGTTGTAATGAAAAGTCCTTCCAACAATATTGTTGCCTAATTCTCACATTCTCATTCAATTTAATAATAATATATATTAGTTAGTAAATATAATGCATATACAATTATTTTAATTGATATATTTAATAAATGTAAAAATATAATATATGATAAATTATTATTAAATAAAAATATAAGATTTTAGAGATTTTTTCTTTTTTTTATTTTTTTATTTTTATTAATTAAATATACTATATTTTTATCATATATATATATATATATATATATATATATATATATATATATATATATATATATAATATAACTTTCAATATATATTATATAATTTAACACACTTTTAAATAATAATAATATAATTATTTATAAATAGATATAATAAATGGTTTTTCAAAAATAATAAATTAATATAATTTTGTTTCTACTTTCTTATAAATTATATTATTTTAAATTAATAAATATAATATAATCTTATATACATATTATATATTTTAATACATTTTTAAATAATAATTTGTAAGTTTAATTATTATATATAATAAATATAATATAAAAAATACAAAAAATCTTACATCTCTCTTGAATGACCCAACGATGATGCTCCTTTCCTTCATCCTTGAGGTTAGGAGTTCGAACCCTCTTAACTTCATTTCGGAGAATTTAAAGGTTTAATGCGCGGGCTGGGTTCAGGATTGCGGCCGACTGGGTTCGGGCCGACTGATGGTTGTGCAAGCCAATATGTAACAACAAAGATTTTTTCTGGGTTCAGGTTGGCGGCCGACTGAGTTCGGGCCGACTGATGGTTGCGCAGGCCAATGTGTAACAACAAAGATTTTTTCTATGCATTGCGCAGGCCAATGTGTAACAACAAAGATTTTTTCTGGGTTCAGGTTGGCGTCCGACTGGGTCGGGCCGACTGATGGTTGCGCAGGCCAATGTGTAACAACAAAGATTTTTTCTATGCATTGCAATGACAACATTGAAAGGACAAGTCGTTTCTAGACAAAATTGGAAGGTATGTGTAACATCAAAGATTTTTTCTATGCATTGCAACGACAACATTGGAAGGACAAGTCGTTCCTAGACAACATTGGAAGGACTGAGAATACAGAATTAAATAGGGGCAATTACCACATAGTAAAAAATATTTTTGTCAAATAATTTAATTAATTATACAAAATGTCAAATAGTCCAACCATAAATATACAATTACAAGGTTATCCCTATTAAAAATAATATAATAATAATATCAATAAACAACACACCACCACCACTACTTCATTCCACCTCCCACTGGCCACCTCCGTCGGAAAATTCTCCGGTGATTTTTTTCCCCAAATTAATTTTTTTTTTTTTGCCCAACAAACATAATGTAAGAAATCTTACTGTAAAGTAAGATTCTTTAGTAAGAATCTTTCTTACTTTTCTATACATAAAGTATGAAATCTTCACTATGAAAAAAAGTGTGTAATAAGTATAAAAAAGTGTGTAATACGTAAGAAATACATAACAACATTTTCACATCAAAGTAAGGAATTTTTGCAATCAAAATAAAATACCTTTTGTCATCAAGTATGAATTTTTGGACATTAAATAAAAAATTTGTTACATATAGTAAGAAATTCGGATATATAGTAAGGGATTCGGACATATAGTAAGAAATTCAGATATATAGTAAGAGATTCGGACATATAGTAATTAATGTTTCCGGTGACCGAAAGTATTTTTAGACATTAAGTAAAAAAATGTTTGGACATATAGTAAGAAATTCAAACATATAGTAAGAAATCCAAACATATAGTACGAAATTGTCTGGGTTAAAAAAAACTATGTCGAGGGGTTAGTGATTTTGAGGGAAATTGGACGTTTTTTAAAATAAAATAAAATAAATAATAAAGCTAAAATCAAAGGTAGAATTAATAACCATCCCAAACAAAAAAATTTAATACATCAATCCAACAAGTTTTGCAATAAAATGAATCCAGAAAAGGCCCTTTTATAAACAAAATATTTTTTTTTTATTTGATATGTCCAGTAAGCATCATCAAACCCATTTGACCCATATTGTTCCACAACAAGACCGGTTTCAACTCCACAAAGAAACGAGAAAAACAAGATCCAAAAATCAACCGTTCTCAACGCCTCCAAAATTGTATGCTCTTCTCATAAAATTGGTCTTCTTCCCAACAATGACGCTGTTTCAAACCTTCTCCTCTCCCTCCGCCGCTATTGACGGATTGGTCACGTCTTTCTCGACATCAACTATTTCACATTTCAGCTGGATAAAATTCTTCGCCCAGAGATAGATCGGAATCAAAATCGGAGAGGCTAACAAAACCAAAAGCCCGGCGGCAAGAATTTGGGAAAATAGACCCTCCGGTGAGTCCCCGACACGTCGAACGCCAACAAGTTAATCGCGATTATAACCGCGAGCACATTGATTACATCGAAGTAATTAGTCTCGTCCGCTTCCTCGGCAGCAGTGGCCGCCTGCGGGATCTCGCAGAGGAAAAGAGCGACGATGAGGCTGACGAGGAAGGGGATAATTGCGAGCATCAATAGAAATTTCGCTGGGTCGTTGGTGAACAGAGCCGAGCAGAGATCGGTGAAAATCGCCGTGCTTAGTCCGAAGAAGCCTTTCAGAAATCTCAAAACCGGTGAAAATTTAGGAGTTTTAATCATGATTCTGGAATACGCTGGACATATAGTAAGAAATACAGACATACAGTAAGAAACTTAATGATGTAAGAAATCCAGACACATAGTAAGAAATTTTCTGAGGAAAAAAAATCGAAAATAAATTTCGGCAGCCGGTAAATTTTCCGATGGCCGGGAAAATATTTTCAGATGATTGGAAAAAAAATCGATGACCAAAAAAAAATTCCGGCGGTCGGAAAATTATCCAGCCGGCCGGCGGTGGCAGCCACCTGCTGCCCCAATTAATTATTATTATTATTATTATTATTATTATTATTATTATTATTATTATTATTATTATTATTATTATTAGTTTTCTTAATAGTAAAGGTATTTTGATATGTTCATATCATAATTTTGGACTATTTCGCAAAAAAGTAGGCACTATTCAATTTAAAATTGGATGCAGGATTATGAGAAATGAACATTCACTTGGAGGACTATTTAACAATTTCCCCAATTAAATAAAAGGAGAAATTAAATCATGTAAAATATAATAAAAAAACTAAATTAGATAAAATATAATAAAATAAAAATATTAAATTAAATAAATATTAAACTCGAATGAAACATAAATAAACTAAACACCAAAAATTTTAATTCTCAAACGAAATATGAGAAAATCACACGTATATTAAGAGTGGTTTGTATTATTATATATGAAATATTTATTTAATTATCTTGGAAGGACACTAATTCATTTACCTAAACTAACTTATGCAGAAATCAAGTAGAAAACTAATAAACATTTTAATTTAAGATAGAAGCATGTTTTGCATGTAATTGTTGTATTTTTCTAGTGTTCTTAATTAGAGTTTTATATTATTTTTAGTGGTTTCTTGAGTCGTTTAGCTTTGTTTTCTAGGTTATTTTTCTTATTTTAGGGTTTTGTGTTCTTCTTTTGATTTTATGTTTAATTGGGTTAAATGGTTTTAATTAATTTAAGGTTGGTGAAATTCTTGGGTTTTTATGTTGAAAAGTCTTATTTAATAGGTGGTTTGATGATGTGAATTCAACTAAGGCATGGAGGCCAAAAAGGAGCTCCAAGAGGCAAACATTCTGAAATGGTGGCCATCTCCTGGCCGTCTCCCAGCCATTCCCAGCGCCCATGCCAGCGCCCAGTGGCCATCTCCCAGCAGCCATCTCTTGGCCGTTACAGCACTGTCGCCGCGCCATCTCCGAGCCAACACCCCCCACCTAGCCCAAAAATGCCCAGGACCCATCAAGGACGCCTGGACCCATCACCCACACCCAGGCTCGCCCAGACCGAGCCACCTTGAGCCAAATCAAGCCAAAATGTCCAAAAAGCCCAATTTGGCTCATTTAACTCCATTTAAACCCAATTAAAACTAGTATAAATAGACTACAACTCTCATATTGTAAAAACACCTCCTCCCAACCCAAGCTTGGGTTTGGGACTTAATTTTCTCTCTCTAGATTTAATTTTCAAGCTTTGCCTTGGGTTTGTAAGCTCAAGAAGGATTCAAGTACTCCCTTGGATTTTTAATTCCTTGCAATTTCAATCAAGCTTTTGTTTCTCCTTTTTAGTTCAAGTAAGCTTTCTTTTAATTTCATTCTTTGCTCTTCATTTCCATGCTTTGTTCTTCATTTTATACTTTTTGCTTTAGCACCTTGAATTCATGATGAAACATATGAATTGGCTATGGAATCTAGATGAGTGACACATCTAGATCATAGATCGGGTCTTGGATCGTCATGATTTTGAGTTTTTCCTATGCTTTATTTTGATTTTGATTTTCATGCATAGTTTTAGCTTAAATCCTAGATCTACTTTTTGTTGCTTGTTAATTTCTTTAAAGCTTTAAACTTTCATGTCAACTTTCAATACTCTTTCCATTGATGCTTTTAATTTTTGCTAATTTTCATWATTTAGGATTTTATGCATAGTTGTACCTTGTGCATGCATGCTTGTACTTGGTGAAACTTTGCATTTTCTTGCTTATTTTCATTATTGCTTTGCATTTACATATTGAGGCATACGACGAGGCATCTGACCAACTTGCACTTTCATTTCTTAGCTTAGTTAGTTAGTTTAATTATTTTATTTTCATTTTCCTTTTATTTTCCAAGCTTGAAACACCTTGAAACTTACAATTGAATCGAATCCCGATAATACCGAGCCATGAACCCGTTGATATATTTCAACACCACGAAAACTCTTCTAACAAATGGCGCCGTTGAGACACGGCTTGGTTAAGGCTTTCGATTTAGTTGTAGTTTCATTGTGTTTTTAGCTTTCTTTTGTCTTTAACGTTTTTTGTTTAGTATGCAAGGTGCTTATAACTATGGTGGATACATTCCCAACATGGGAGGGCATGGTACAAACCATGTTGGGAATGAAATATTGTATAATGGGTATGGCAACGTGGGAGGGCATGGTGCAAACCACGTTGCCAATGGTGGATATGGATATGGGAAACTCGGCATGGGAGGGCATGGTGCAAACCATATCGGGTTTGATAGTTTCTCGGGCGTGAGTGGTTCCTTGGGTGGTTATGGAGCTCCAAATTCCTATCCGAACGTGCAAGCTCCATACTCCTATCCGAACATGCACGCCCCAACTTCCGGCTCTTATGGCTATGGTACTCCACAAAATTATCCGGATATGCCGAGCCCGAATACCGGCCTACATGATGGTTCTCTCACTTCCAATTTCGATTATGCCCAATTTGATGCCACCAATATCACTCATGATCCCGATCCGTATGCGTACTTCGGAGGTTTGAGCTCCAATGACCAAAATGCCCCTCCCGCCCTCAATATTCCGATGCATGCTCCTATTCCACCCCTCGACCCGACTCTCTTGGCCATTTTTCAAGAATTGGATTCGTTGACCACTATGTTGGCCTCAATTGAGGCTAAGTTTGTTTCTATTGAGACTACGAATGACATTATGCACACGACACTTGGGCAAATGGAGAGTGATTTGGCCGTGCTAACTGAAGCTCATGAGAACGAAATATTGCCAAGCCAACCTTCGTATCCTCTTGCGGTCACAATACTCGATAAGTGTGGGGTGGTTGATAATGATCTTGCACCACCGTTCGAAGTAGAGGTGGTTTCTATTACGAGTATTCTTACTCCTCCCGATTCTACCCTCCCACATCTTGCAGAGAATATTCGGGATGCTCCTATACCCTATCCATCAAGCTTCTCCTTCGAGGTTTGCTTACGTATGGACGTGGTCCAAGGGTCGATCGAACAAGCTTATATGGAGGATATGTACCATGAGGGGGAGGTTAGCCCGGTTGTCGATGTAGAGGGATGTTGTGAGGATGAGCCCCTTGTTCTTCTTGATGAGCCCGTTGTGCCTCTATTTGACCCTGCTTTGTGTGGAGATGATTCTCGATGTGTCGTTGGGGGCAACGATGACTTTTTAGAGGGGGAGGTGGGGGTTATTGATGATGAGCTTGAAGAAATTGATGATTATCTTGAGGAGGATGAGGAGAGCGAGTCGATTATTATCCTTGCAAACCCTCACCGAGAAGAAAAGGAGGAGAGGTTGGTTAAAGTGCTTGAAGTTCTTAAGGGGGTTATTGATTGGAAACCGGGAGTGGTCGAGAGAGTTATCCCCTTGAATTTGATTCTTGATGAAATGGTGAGAGCCGGGATTTTGATTTTGTTGTTGGAGGGCTTGATGTTCGTAATGTCCAAAAGTGAGTGGGTGTAGCCCATTGACTTGGTGCCCAAGACGAGCTGCTTGTTAGTTCGTGAGGATGAAGAAGGAAGGTTGTTGGCCACGAGGGCGTTAACGGGTTGGAGGATGTCGATCAAGTTTAAGAAGTTTCATGAGGCTACAAAGAAAGATCGTTTCTCTTCCCTGTTTATCGACTACATGATGTACAAGCTAGCCGACCAATACTCCTTTCATTTCTTTGATGAGTCATCGGGTCATTTTAAAATCATCATCCCACCCGAGGACCGAGCCGATATGAGTTTCATTTACCCGCTTAGAACGTTTTCTTTTTGGCGGATCTTATTTGAGTTATGCAATGCGCCAAGGACGTTCCAAAGAGTGGATCCTCCCGAAGAGGAGGAGATTGTGTTGGTGGATCCTCCCATTATATTCCCACCTTGATCGAAAAGGGAGTACGTCAAGCTAGTGATGTAAAACAAGCGCTTCTTGGGAGGCAACCCAAGTTCTTTCCATTTCTTTCTTTCTTTCTTTCTTTTATTGACAAAATCCAAAAACATTCAAAAATTCAAAAATCCAAAAAAATTGAAAAATTGAAAAACAAAAAAAAAAAATATTTTGTTGAAGTTCATGTACATATTTCCTTGTGTTTTTGATTTTTTGTGATTTTCTTTTCTAGGTTTTGTTTTCCGATGTTGAGCATGGGACGATTAATAAGATTGATAGTGTTCATGAAGCCGGGAGATACTAGCCATGCTCGATATTCACTCGGATTGCTTAGATGCTTAGGTGGACCCCACCGAGCTCGACCTAAACTCGCTCGGTTGAGGAAGTTTCTATTCACCCTCCTTTTACTTGTTTTTCATTAAAATGCGGGTAATGCATGGTTTAAGTGTGGGGTGGGTAGGTGGTTAGGGTCCCGGGGTTTACAAGCATGTTTTGTCATTCTTAACTCGAGTCTTGGCGAAGTAACGCATTCTTGGCGAAGTGACGCTTACTACTTGCGCTTTTATATGGTTGAGTCGATTTTTGTGTCTTTTGTGTGTTTGTTACATGTTTAAGCAACTCCACGTGTTTGGAAGTTTGAATAGTTTACTTGTCGGGTTTTTGCATGTTTATGGCCTCTTGTGTGAGGGGTTGAATTTTTGTGCTTCAAAAACCGCCTATATATATAATCAACATTTTCTCGTGAAAAGATTGCAAAGCTCTAAAATCTCTTTTGGTAGCCTTGTGTGATTTATCGGCTTGCTTGCATTTTTAGGGAAATTGCATTGAGAAGGTTTGATTTTGCTCGTACATGATTGAATTCGAAAATGACCTCGAGGCACATATATCACCCTTGTTCCGGCCATATCCAGATATTTAAGCTACTTTAAAATTCCCAAATGAGCCCCCTTGAGCCTTTATCCCGTTTCTTGTTAGCCGAGCTCGATTTTATCTCTTGTATCTTCGCAAATTGTGAGGTGAGAGGGTTTTTTATTAGTTGACGAGAAATGTGAGGAAATCTATTGTGGGTTTCGGATTTTGAGTTACTTATACGAAAAAGAAAAAAAATAATACTCCAACACAAATCATGAAAAGTGATCAAGCGTGCGTTCAAGTAAAAAGCTTAATTTAAAGGCTAAGTTTAGTAAAAAGAAGCAAATTTAAAAATCTTCAAAGTGTTGTGAAATAAAAGTCGGAAGAACGTGTGAGTATACGAGAGGGTTTCGAATGCGAGTTTGGCGAATTGGAAAAGGTGAAGCGATCATAAGCTTCGGGTTTTAGAAGATAGGATTTTGGTGTGTTATTGTTCACGTTTGATCATGTGTTAGCCACTCTATCCAAACATTCCATACCTTACCAAAGAGCAACATTACAACCCATAATAAAGACCTCTTTCGATTCTTATATAGTCATGTACCACGAGAAAATTTTGAGCGTCCAATTTGTAAAATCTTGACGGATGCATGCATTTTTCGATTTGAGCGTATACATGTCCTATATACACTTGAGCGAATTGAGCGAATACCCTAAAATTCCCATTTGTGAGGAAGTCATCAATTTGGCTTGCATTTGAGAAAGAGTAATACGAGCAACTCTTGACATCAGCGAGTTTATGTTGATATTTTCATCATATAAATAAGGATAAGCACAAAGATTTCTCGTTTTACACAATGTTCATTGTATGTACACTCTCGATTCTTTTCGTTGTTCGAGGACGAACAAACCGATAAATGTGGGGTAGTTGTTTTGCATGTAATTGTTGTGTTTTTCTAGTGTTCTTACTTAGAGTTTTATATTATTTTTAGTGGTTCTTGAGTCGTTTAGATTTGTTTTCTAGGTTATTTTTCTTATATTAGGGTTTTATGTTCTTCTTTTGATTTTATGTTTAATTGGGTTAAATGGTTTTAATTAATTTAAGGTTGGTGAAATTCTTGGATTTTTATGTTGAAAAGTCTTATTTAATAGGTGGTTTGATGATGTGAATTCAACTAAGGCATGGAGGCCAAAACGGAGCTCCAAGAGGCAAACATTCTGGAATGGTGGCCATCTCCTGGCCGTCTCCCAGCCATCCCAGCGCCCAATGGCCATCTCCTGGCCATCTCCCAGCAGCCATCTCTTGGCCGTTACAGCGCCGTCGCCGTGCCATCTCCGAGCCAGCAACCCCCACCTAGCCCAAAAACGCCCAGGACCCGTCACCCACACCCAGGCTCACCCAGACCGAGCCACCTTGAGCCAAATCAAGCCAAAATGTCCAAAAAGCCCAATTTGGCTCATTTAACTCCATTTAAACCAAATTAAAACTAGTATAAATAGACTACAACTCTCATATTGTAAAAACACCTCCTCCCAACCCAAGCTTGGGTTTGGGACTTAATTTTCTCTCTCTAGATTTAATTTTCAAACTTTGCCTTGGGTTTGTAAGCTCAAGAAGGATTCAAGTACTCCCTTGGATTTTTAATTCCTTGCAATTTCAATCAAGCTTTTGTTTCTCCTTTTTAGTTCAAGTAAGCTTTCTTTTAATTTCATGCTTTGTTCTTCATTTCCATGCTTTGTTCTTCATTTTATACTTTTTGCTTTAGCACCTTGAATTCATGATGAAACATATGAATTAGCTATGGAATCTAGATGAGTGACACATCTAGATCATAGATCGGGTCTTGGATCGTCATGATTTTGAGTTTTTTCTATGCTTTATTTTGATTTTTATTTTCATACATAGTTTTAGCTTAAATCCTAGATCTACTTTTCGTTGCTTGTTATTTTCTTTAAAGCTTTAAACTTTCATGTCAACTTTCAATACTCTTTCCATTGATGCTTTTAATTTTTGCTAAT
>BMAC01000233.1:316401-327803 GCA_014905375.1 Phtheirospermum japonicum
GGCACTGTAGTCTCTCCCCATATATATATATAATATATATATATATATATATATATATATATATTATTTTTGTAATTGATATTATTGTTTTTCAATTTTATTTTATATTTTTCTTGATTTTATTTTTAAATTTTAGATTTATTTAATAACTTTATAGAATCTAATTATGAAGATTTTAAGTTAATTTAACTTATTTTATATTCTTCCCCACTAGGGGGAGGGGATCATTTCTGTATATATATATATATATATATATATATATATATATATATATATTATTTTTGTAATTGATATTATTGTTTTTCAATTTTATTTTATATTTTTCTTAATTTTCTTTTTCTTTTTAGATTTGTTTAATAAATTTATAGAATCTAATTATGAAGATTTTAAGTTAATTTAAATTATTTTATGATTTTTCTCTTTAATTTAATTCGATTATTGAATTTTTCATTTTTTTTCATATTTATTAAATAATATTTAATTTAATTATAAGTGCTTATATCTTATCTATGTGATTTTATTAATATCTTTAATTTATTTTACAATATTTGAAAATATCTATGTTTTATATTATGCCTTTTTGGATTTTCCAAATTTATTAACTAATTATTTACATTTATTTATCTATTTTATTTTTTATATTTTATATTTTTTTTCAGATTTTCTATATTATTTATTTTTCTCAGATTTTATATATAATTATACATAATTCTTCTATATATTTAATATTTTCTTTACATAAATCATAATATCCAAAAAAGTATTACATAAATAATTATATAAATAATAAATACAATTACTATAAACAGTAAGTAAAAAGAGTGGGAAAATCTTGAAAAATATATTTAGAAACACTTGGCTTTTAATATATATATATAGATATAACTAGTTTAACATAAGTGTGTTACACGAAATTTATCAAAAGATAAATATAAAAAATATTTTTGATCATTAAAAATTTTTTAAATTTAAAAATTAAAAGTTCAAAAGATATCATATCTTCAACCCGTAACTTGTACCTATACCTTTTTACTATTTATTAACTGTTATTTTTTATTGTTAAATAATAAATTTTTATTTTAATATTTAAATTAAGTTTGTTAATAATTTTTTATTAGCATACTTAAAATAAATTTAAATTGTCACACACTTGACCCGTGTCTAATTTCTATAGTTAATATTATTATTAAATATTTTTATGTTTTAATGCTTAGATTTAATTTTATAATAACTTTCAATTACATACTTATAAAAACTTAGAAGATGTCATATTCTCAACATGTGTTGTATTATATCTGTGTCTAATCAATATTATTAATTATTATTATTAAAATTTATATTTCTTATGTTTAGATTGTAATTGTTAATAAATTAGTTACATACTTACATTATTTTAAATAACTAGTAAATTATTTATATTATATATTTGATAACCTAAGAATAAAAATATTTTAACTTTTATTATAAATACAACTTATTTAGACTATTAATAAATAATTAAAGTTTTTTTGCAATTAATATTATCTTATAAGTACTTATCTTTTAACTAAAATAAGTAGTATTTTCAACCCGTCTCTAATCTATAATAATTAATTATTATTAACTCATTTTATATTTTCATGTATAGATTAATCTTGTTAATAATTATAGTTACATACTTTGAGAAATTCAAAAGGTGTCATACTCTCAAACATTCTCGCATTGTCCCATTGTCTAATAGATATTAATTAATTATTATATAATATTATTTATTTATATTTAGATTGAATTCATAACTAATATTTAGTTACATACTCCAATAATTGCAAATATATCATTATTTACCTATACAGAATATTTAAAATTTCAAAATTATATTATTTCAACTTGATTATAAATATAATTTTTTTAATTATTTTCATATATAAATTTTTTTAATTAAGATTATTTCATATGTAATTTATCTTTTAATTAAAATAATTAATTTATATTTTTTATACTAATTATATATGATTCATTTATATTTTTATATTAGGAGTATAAAAGAAAATTATTGAATTAGACAAAACATAATAAAAGAAAACTATTAATTTAGGCTAAACATAATAAAAATAAAATATTAAATTAGAGAAGATACAATAAAAGAAAAATATTAAATTAGGTATATATTAGACCCAGATGACACATAAGCAACCGAAGCACCAAAATTTTTTATTATCTAAGCGAAGCAAACACATATATTAGGAGGATTTTGCATTAATATATACTTATTTAACACTCGTGTATTACTCGGGACTTATCAAAAGATAAATATAAAAAAATATTTGTGATAATTACTGAATTTTAAATCTAAAATAAAAAATTAAAATAATATATTCCCAACTCGTGCCTTGTACATGTCTAATCTATTTATTAACTATTATAAATATTAAATAATTATTTATTTAATGTTTAAATTAAATTCATTAAATCTTAGTTACATACTTTACAAAAATTCATAAGCCGTCACATTCTAAACCCGCAATATCTATTTTATTAATTATTAATAAACTTATTTAATTATTTTCATAATAATTTTTTTAATTAAAATTATTTTATTTGTAGTTTTTCTTTTAATCAAAATAACTAATTTAGATATTATCTACTAATTATATATGACTTATATCTGTTTTTATATTAGGAGAATCAAAGGAAAGTATTGAATAAGGAAAAATATAATAAAAGAATTAAATTAGGTAAGATACAATAAAAAAAATATTAAATTAGGTAAATATTAGGCTTGGATGACACATAATCAAACGAAGTACAATAATTTTTTATTTGCCAAACGAAGCATACGAATCAGGCACATAGGTTATGAGAATTTCGCATTAATATATATGGGTGATTTCAGTAATTCGGGTGCATGGTGTAAAGTAGAGTCTGATAAATATAAAATCTATATATCTCCCATATATATTAATAAAGAATCCTCCTATCCCATCACTACAAAAAAAATTAAAATTGTCGAGGGTAAAATCCGTCTATAAGTGATTTACCGACGAATCTACAACGTTGGCGAATCTTTTATCGGTAATTTCAATTGCCAACGGCATTTTCGACGGGTACAACCGCCGATAAGATGCCATCAGGATTCTTAATATTTTTTGAGTTTGCCGACGGACTCTGTGTCTGTCGGTAATTAACTAACTAAATAAAAATATTAATTTAATTTCACCGACAGATTTCATGTCCGTCGGTAACTATGAATAATTTTATTAGACATAGCCAATTCCTCAATCGTCTGAACAACATCCTATTTTTTCGTGATTCAAATCCTCGATCTCTAAACTCATTTTCATAATCATAGTGCCCTATTTTTTGGCACTTGATTAGTTACACGAGTATCGAACGGATAGTTAATCTCAATATTAATTAGAGATTCGTAAACATGAAAAATTAAATTTAATAACAAATCTAGCATTTGGCACACAATTGAAAAATCTGATCATAACAATTTCATGGATTTCATCCTGAAATTGTTTTGGTGTTGAAAAGCTATGGTGAAATGGAAACATGGGTATATTAGTTCTTTTGTTGGACTTCTTATGATAGAGTAGTGGCTGGTGGTCCTAGGTATTTAGGTTTCTTTATATAATTATTTATAATTATATTTCAATTAACTTATTAGACTCTAATTATTTCTTCGGCCTCAACTCATCAATGATTTTATTAGCCTCAGTCAACAATTCATCGATCATATTTTTAAAAGACATTTTTTTACAAAATTTAAAAAATATAAATGTGAACATTATAATGCAAGTCCTAGAGTACGGACGAAAAAATAAATACCATGAAAATGAAGCACAACAACCACGAGTTTAAGAATCGTGGTTGTTGTGCTTCCTTTTCATGGTATTTATTTCTTTGACTTACAGCAGGACTTGCACTATCATGTTTACATTTTCATTTTTCAGTTAAAAAAACGTCTTTTAAAAAGACGATCGGGGAACTATTGACTGAGGCTAATAAAATCATCGATGAGTTGAGGATGAAAGAATTAGAGTCCGACTGAAATGTAATCATTATATAAAGAAAGCTAGAGAACTAAGAGCAATAGCCACTACTAGTCATAACAAGTCTAACAAAAGAACCAATATACATATGTTTCCACTTCACCCCAGCTTTTGAACATTAAAAAGATTCCAGGGAGAAATCTATGAAATTATTATGATCAAAATTTTCAATCGTGTGCCAAATGCTAGATTTGTTATTAAATTTAATTTTTCATATTTATGAATCTCTAATTAATAATGAGATTAACTATCAGTTTGATGCTCGGGTAACTGATCAAGTGCCAAAAATAGGGCACTATGATTGTGAAAATGAGTTTAAAGATCGAGGACTTGAATCACGAGAAATCGGATGCCGTTAAGATGACTGAGGAACTGACTGAGGCTAATAAAATTATAGGGTAAATATTAGTTTGGTTATATTATTATTAGTAATTTTATTTTTGGTTATATCATTATTACTAATTTTATTTTTTGGTATGTGAAAACAAAAATTTAGGAGAATTGTTATAAATTATTGTAGGTTTGATTATTTTAATTAAGTATGTTAAATTATTTTTTTTGGTTTGTCATTGGTTTGATTTTTCTTATAAATATGTCTTTCTTTTATGTGATATTTTTATTGTACAAAATAAAATCATATAAAAAAATTATATTTGTGCAAACTCTTGATTTACTAAATTCCAAATGGGTCTAAGGTACGTATTTTAAAAGGAAACAAATTCAAACTTTAATCATACAAAATTTAAAAACGGCAATATCAACCAATCAATTCACATACCGATCACCACATCATTTCAAAACCACCACCCCCAACAATTTAAAACTTTTTAAAACCACCGTCATTTTTGAAAACCGTTATTGGAGGGACGAAACCTCCCGGTCGGCGCTGTACACCACGTCATCATCGACATCTACCCAACCAACCACAACATCAATCAATCATAATATAAATAACAAAAAATAATAACATACACAAAATCCTACCTAGCCCTAATTTATTCAAATGTATATAACCGAACCTAATTTATAAATAATTATAAACTAAACCCTAAAATAAACCATAATTACATAAATGAACCCTAAATGAATACTAACGACCTAATTAGCCCTAATTTTATAGAAATACTTATAATCGAATCCAATTTACAAAATTATAATTTAAACCTTAAAATAAAACTTAATTCCATAATGGACCATAAATTTAAAATCATTCACAAATGCATAAATCAAGCATAAATTCCTAATTCAACCCCCATTTCAATTTCTCAAAATCTAATTCCTAAATTCAAATTAAATTAAAAGGCTAACATACTTAATATGTGATGTTGACGGTGCTTCGGCGGCGGCGAAGGCTCCTCATCGCAAACCAACCCTAATTTTTGTGGTTGGTTGCTGAAATGAATCTCTCCGCTGTCTGGGTTTATATGAAGTTTACCGACGGACTGGATTTCGTCGGTAAAAAAACCCGTCGTTGCCGAATGAAATATCCGTCGGTAAATAAAAATAGGCATTACCGACGGACTTATTTCCATCGGTAATTAATATCTGAATCCATTTTTATTTATAAAAAACTTGCCGACGGACATTTTTCGTCGGCATATTTGGCGTACATTTTGCCCTCAACTTCCCAAGTTGTCGACGGACATATGCACCGGCGGCATAGTTCTGTCGGGAGTCCGTCGGCAATTTGTGTTGTCGGAAAAGCCGTCGATAATGCTGGCCTTTTACCGACGGGTTGCTGCCCGTGGGTATTTTCATCGACTTTTTCAGATTTTCTTGTAGTGTATGTGTCTATTTGTCACGCTTTGTTAGCTTCGAAAACTTTTTTTGTGCTCGGTATCATCCGAACCTAACATATACCTAATTTAATACTTTTCTTTTATATATTTTTAACTAATTTAATAATTTTCTATTATTATATTTTTTCCAATTTAATATTTTCTTTTTATTATATGTTATCCAATTCAATATCTTACTTTTATTCTACTAAAATAAAAATAAAAATAAGTCATATTTAATTAGAAAAAATCTATATAAGTTGAATTAATTAATATTTATGATAAAATTTGAAATAATTTTATTTTAGAATTTTAAATATTCTATTTAAGAAAAATAAGAGTTATATAAAATTATTACAAAAGGTAAATAAATTTAAAATTTTAAATTTAAATTTTCATATCTAATCATAATATAATTTATTGAGAATAACATTAAAAATCTATGTAAAAAACTATTGTTACGCCAAAAATAAAAATAGAAACAAAAAAATAAAATAAATAAAAATAAGTTATTACACCTAGGAAAGTAAATATTATATATACTATAAACTTCTTTATCTAATTCCAATATAATGCATTGATAAACGTATTATATATCTACATGGACAAATTAATGTCTGACACAGAAAAAGAAAAAAAGGAAACAAAAAATAATAATAAAATAATATTACATATACTACAAGTTAGATATACGATGTTTTTTTAGTATGTACCTTCTAGATTTTAATTTTTTATATCACATATTCACATGCGATACGCAGGTATTATATGTTTTACATTTTTACAAATTTCTTTTTTTATGGGTTTCCTTTGAAGTTTAGGGTATTTTGATATACCTTACAACTAATTTCGTGACTCCCGTGTAAAAATACTTGAAAATTATTTATCGTAAAAATAAGTCTTACTGTAATTATAACAAATAATGCTTCGATTTATGTTAACCATTTTAATGTTTCAAAAAAAGAATATTTATAATAATAATAATTAGGACTTTTTTTAAAATAATAATAATAATAAACTTTTTTATTGTGTTCCTTTAAACATTTGCACCAACAATTTATAACTATGTCAGATACTATACTAAAGAAGACTCTAGTGGGTCACGTTTGAAGAAAATGCGCATGCGCCTTCTGCGTCGATTGGAATTAATATTATCACATCAGATTTGTTAAAAAAAATCAAATCATTCCCAAAATAAAAGCAGATAGGCCGCCTCTAAGAATAAATCTTGCTAATCACAATAATTATGATACCATTAATTCTTTATTAAATTTAATTTTAAAAATAATAAGAATTAATATTAAAACTAATAAATTTATTTGAATATATATATATATATATATGTGTGTGTGTGTGTGTGTGTGTGTGTGTGTGTGAGTGAGTGAGTGTGTGTGTGTGTGCTGTCTCTTATACACATCTAGATGTGTATAAGAGACAGGTGTGTGTGTGTGTGTGAGAGAGAGAGAGAGAGAGAGTATCAAATAATTATTAGATTTTTATAATAATTATTAGGATTTATCAAAAAAAGAATATTTATAATAATAATTAGGACTTTTTTTTTCTAAATAATAATTCTTTTTATTGTGTTTCTTTGAATATTTAAACCAGTAATTCTAACTTTGTCATAACTAAAATTCGGATGCATGCGGTTGCTTGGATGATAAGAAGGATTGTAATTCGGCGGACGAGCAAAATACGGCTTAGCAACACCGGGCCCCGTTTGATACCCTTGAACCCCACATACTTCCTCTGATTGAGGTATCGGCATATAGAAAGAGGGATTTGATGGGCGGTTCGTGGTATCATGACCAACTATTCCACACGACGCACACGGGGGATCAGGGATTGGGTTAGACAACTTTAGCGATTTGAGCCTCCATAGCCACGACTTTCTTTTCCAACTTAAGCTCTCTAGGAGATGCTTCACTCACTTCATTAGCGTTAGAATACAACGCTCGAGAAGATTTTTGTTGAGAATTTTTGGACAAAGTGGTGAAAATCTTGTGAACCACTTGAGGAGGATGATCCTTCATATTACCCCCCGCCGACTTGTCCAACATATATTGGAAATGCGGGTCCAATGCTTTATAGAAAGTTTGGATCAAAAGCTCCTTTGCCCAAGCAGAGTGAAATGGCTCATTTTACATTTGTTTAAACGAGATTATCTTGATCCTCAACTCGGCCATCTTCTCATCGGAATAATAGTGATCCCAGAATATAAGCGAAAGATCATCCCATGTATGGATTGAATTGGAGGGGATACTCATAAACCATGATAAGGCTTTATGAGAGCATATGAAAAGCATCGGAGTTGAAGATGCCCTAGACTCATCATATTCAGGCGGTGGAAACTCGAGACTTGCCATAAAAATTGCCGAAAGAATTAGAGAGGATCCTCTTTGGTAAACCCATGAAATATAGGAAGTCGAGCAAAATCGAGCGATCTTATATCAATAGCTATAACTCGGGAGGTAGATATAAGCACGATGAAATAGTCGCCCCCAGAAAGGCTTTGCTAATCTCTCTCATAGCGAAGACGGGAGGGGTATTTTAGCAATTAGGGCTCATACCTCCAAACAAAGCAAACGGATCGGGAGTGCCCTGGTTCAAGCTTTTGTGTTGCCTACTTATGAAAATTTGTCAAAAGATCAATAGCTTGCCCGCAAAAGAACGGGGTCGCGCGTAGTTTGGCAACTTGACTCGAAGGAAGAGATTGATTTTTGGTGCTTCTTTATTGTGCTTGTATTTGTATGAATTGAGCGTATACACGTTCCTATGCAGCAATGCTCGAGTGCCTTTTGAGCGTACACCCCTATATATTTTTCCTTTTGTGAGGATGCATGAATTCAATTTTGAAGCGACAATGTAATACGGGTGGAGTGTTTGAAGTTGCATTGCATGTACCTATATTTTCAAAATTATTTAAGTAGCATCGCACGACTCATTGCTTGGACTGATTTTCATTTCTTGCTAAACTTTGAATCTATCGTTCGTTCGAGGACGAACAAACCAATTAAGCGTGGGGTAGTTGATTAGCACACATATTTGTCCTTATTTTTACTAGTATTTTAGTACATTTTTTCTATTTATTTTTGGTATAAGTTGGAAGATTTAAGCTTAATTTCGTGTTTTCATAGTTCCAGCTTATTTTACCGTATTTTGATCGTAATTGATGCAATTAGGTGATATTTCATTGTTTTTCACCTTACAGCTAAGTAACCGGAAGAGTTCGGCGCGTAATTAGATGACTTTGATGTTCAAGAAATGGAGAACGAGCTTTCCGGTGAACGAGTAGCAAAAAGATGGAGAAACTGGGGCAGACGCGCAGTCGCGTCGACTGACGCGACCGTCGACGCGAGCCATGATCCGCGTCAGTCGACGTAGCGTCGACGCAATTTGCTGAAGCGTCGATGTCGACGCACCTGCCCAGCCGACGCGCACACCCAGGCAGCGGCAGCACTGAGCACTGGCACGCGTCAGTCGACGCACCGTCGACGCAACTTGCTGAAGCGTCGATGTCGACGCACACTGTCGACGCATCCGCCCAGCCGACACGCACGCCCTGGCCGCACTGACGCCGAGCACTAGCACGCGTCAGTCGACGCACCGTCGACGCGACGGCCCAGAATCGGGATTTTAGGGTTTCTTATGCTCCAAGTCAAGGGAAATCTATTTAAACCCTTCTAAGTCCGTCCCAAATACACATACCTCTCCCCCATACTGTGAAAATACAATCTCTTGGGTTCGAGAACAATACCATCCGCGCTTCCATATCACACCAATTGATCGAGATTGAAGATTCGAGGATCGCTAAGCTTCAACCGTCCGTCCGTGGTCCGTTCTTCGACCGAGATCAACCGCCTCTCCGGATTAGCTGGAAAATCTACTGCATTCCTTAGTTTAAATAAGTACTCAAACTCTTTTATCGCTTTCTTTAGTTTAATTTATGCAATTAAGTAGTAGTTTCTAATAATTGTTCTTGAGTTATTTCATGTTTCGAACTTTAGATACTTTTGATATTGCAATTCGTAATCTTGGTTTAATTTATACTTAGTTTTATTCATGCTTGGTTAGTTTATTTCGTTTACATTTCGTTCTAGATAATAGCTGCTCGTTTATGCTAGTTGATTTTGTTAAAGTTCTTAGAATAGTTTCTCTAGTTTATAAGTTCAAATTGCTGAATTAAAATACCTAGTTTTAATTAGAGTTCATGCGTTTCAGATTCCTAGATGATCAAAACAATCACCCCCCCCCCCCCCATGTATGTGATATTGAAATGAACAAACTATTTGAGATTTCCGATTGTATGTTCCTCGAGAGACGACTCGAGTCAAGTTGCCAAACTACGCGCGACCCCGTTCTTTTGCGGGCAAGCTATTGATCTTTTGACAAATTTTCATAAGTAGGCAACACAAAAGCTTGAACCAGGGCACTCCCGATCCGTTTGCTTTGTTTGGAGGTATGAGCCCTAATTGCTAAAATACCCCTCCCGTCTTCGCTATGAGAGAGATTAGCAAAGCCTTTCTGGGGGCGACTATTTCATCGTGCTTATATCTACCTCCCGAGTTATAGCTATTGATATAAGATCGCTCGATTTTGCTCGACTTCCTATATTTCATGGGTTTACCAAAGAGGATCCTCTCTAATTCTTTCGGCAATTTTTATGGCAAGTCTCGAGTTTCCACCGCCTGAATATGATGAGTCTAGGGCATCTTCAACTCCGATGCTTTTCATATGCTCTCATAAAGCCTTATCATGGTTTATGAGTATCCCCTCCAATTCAATCCATACATGGGATGATCTTTCGCTTATATTCTGGGATCACTATTATTCCGATGAGAAGATGGCCGAGTTGAGGATCAAGATAATCTCGTTTAAACAAATGTAAAATGAGCCATTTCACTCTGCTTGGGCAAAGGAGCTTTTGATCCAAACTTTCTATAAAGCATTGGACCCGCATTTCCAATATATGTTGGACAAGTCGGCGGGGGGTAATATGAAGGATCATCCTCCTCAAGTGGTTCACAAGATTTTCACCACTTTGTCCAAAAATTCTCAACAAAAATCTTCTCGAGCGTTGTATTCTAACGCTAATGAAGTGAGTGAAGCATCTCCTAGAGAGCTTAAGTTGGAAAAGAAAGTCGTGGCTATGGAGGCTCAAATCGCTAAAGTTGTCTAACCCAATCCCTGATCCCCCGTGTGCGTCGTGTGGAATAGTTGGTCATGATACCACGAACCGCCCATCAAATCCCTCTTTCTATATGCCGATACCTCAATCAGAGGAAGTATGTGGGGTTCAAGGGTATCAAACGGGGCCCGGTGTTGCTAAGCCGTATTTTGCTCGTCCGCCGAATTACAATCCTTCTTATCATCCAAGCAACCGCATGCATCCGAATTTTAGTTATGACAAAGTTAGAATTACTGGTTTAAATATTCAAAGAAACACAATAAAAAGAATTATTATTTAGAAAAAAAAAGTCCTAATTATTATTATAAATATTCTTTTTTTGATAAATCCTAATAATTATTATAAAAATCTAATAATTATTTGATATCTCTCTCTCTCTCTCTCTCTCACACACACACACAC
>BMAC01000233.1:333100-348487 GCA_014905375.1 Phtheirospermum japonicum
GCGTCGACGGTCGCGTCAATCGACGCGACTGCGCGTCTGCCCCAGTTTCTCTATCTTTTTGCTACTCGTTCACCAGAAAGCTCGTTCTCCATTTCTTGAAAATCAAAGTCATCTAATTACGCGCCGAACTCTTCCGGTTACTTAGCTGTAAGGTGAAAAATAACAAAATATCACCTAATTACATCAATTACGATCAAAATACGGTAAAATAAGCTGGAACAATGAAAACACGAAATTAAGCTTAAATCTTCCAACTTATACCAAAAAAAATAGAAAAATGTACTAAAATACTAGTAAAAATAAGGACAAATATGTGCTAATCATGCCCCCGTGAACATTATTTTCGGCACCTCAATAACCCAGACCACCACCATGACCATTAAAATTACTGTTCGAAGCATAATTTATATTATAAGCATGAGGAACTCCATACGGGCCGAGATTCAGAATTTGGACACCAACATTCCCATTCGGACCAACAAAGCTTCCATTATACATATTCGGATAAGGATTGGGAGCATCATAACCTTCATACGGACCATTCACACCCATGAAACCACTATACCCAACATGGTTTGCACCATGCCCTCCCACGTTGCCAAAACCATTATAATTCATCCCATTTCCAACATTGTTTTCACCATGCCCTCCCATGTTAGGAATGTTACCCCCATTGGCATAAGGATTGAAAATGTGTGTGTTACCTTGGGGTAGGCCCATGGTGTGTCCATGAGTGGTGAAACTACTCCCTTGATTTCCTAGAGCGTGGTTGGGAGGGGTCACAAGATTGAGACTCGAAAGCCCGGGTTTATCACTTGGTGTGGAGGACTCGACATGAACAACGGGCTCGGGATTGCTAGAGTTTTGAGGATCATGGGCCCGTGGATTGGGAAATGGGCCGGTAGTGGGAAGATTATTTGCCATGTCTTGATCGGTAGCAAGGGGACGTTGTAAACGCCTTAATTACTCGGGATTCGAAGTGTAAGGATCTATATCGTAACTAAGAGTTCTACGACCTTGCATACACTCAAGAAAAACGTCAAATATAAAAGAGAGCTAAAAACTCGAAAAAACTACTGTTTTACGTGTAATTGTGATGTTTTTGTCGTGTTTTAATTAAGGTTTTATGTTGTTTTTAGTAGTTTCGAGTCGAGTCTTACTAGGTTTTTTGTTGGTTTTCTCATTTTTTGTTGTTTTTCGTGTTTCTTATTGATTTTATATTTAATATAGTTTAATGGGTTCAAATAGTTTAAGGATTGGTGAAATTCTTAGATTTTTATGTTCAAAATTCTATTTCCATAGGTAAAGGCATTGAGGGCCAAAGCTCAAGGCAAGCCATGCCAAGGCGTGCCCAAATCGGTGCCAAGAAGAGGCTCCAAAAATGGCTAAAATTCTGGAATGGTGGCCTAGCCTCGCCCAGATTCTCGCCCAGCGTCTGCCGTGCCATGCGCCCAGCCCATGCTCGCGCGCCCGCACGCCCGTGCAGCCCAGCCCGTGCAGCGCCCCTGCCTGCCTCTGGCCCACCCATGTGCACCCAGGCTCGGCCATGGCCGAGCCACCTTCGAGCCAAATCGATTCAGAATGTGTCAAAATGCTAGCCAAGTGGCTAGGAAGGTCAACACGGGTCAATTTTGGTCAAACCCAGGAAATACAAGCCTTTTTGGCTAATTTGGCCCATTGAAACTCAATTAAACCTATTATAAATAGACCCAACTCTCATTTTGTGAATCTCACCTCCGCCCAACCCATGCTTGGGGTTGGGATAAAAAATTCTCTCTCTAGTTCTTAGATTTTAATTTTCAAACTTTGCCTTGGTTTTGTAAGCCTAAGAAGAATCCAAGTAATCCCTTGGGTTTTATTTTGATTTTAATTTCATTTAACTTTTTGGATTCTTTGTTTAATTCAAGTAAGATCTCTTTTAATTTCATGTTTTGTTCTTCAATTTTATACTTTTTGCCTTAACTCCTTGATTTCTTATTAGATCTTATGAGTCGTCCATGGAATCTAGATGAGTGACATGTCTAGATCATAGATCGAGTCTTGGATCATTTTTGTTTTAAGTATTTCATATGCTTTATTTCGAATTGAATTTTCATGCTTTGTTTCATGCTTAATCCTAGATCTATGCTTTGTTGCTTGTTAATTCTCGTAAAGTTTTAAACTTTGACTTTAATTTTCATTGCTCTTTCTATTCATGCTTTCGATTTTTTTCAATTTGCATTATTCAAGTTTTTATGTTCATACAAGTATGGTTGTACCTTGATCTTTCATGCTTGTACTTGGTGAAACATTGCTTGTGTTTACTTAGTTTTCATCCTTTCTTGCATTTTCTATTCTGGCACACGACCGAGGCATCCTACCGACTTGCATTTTACATTTCCTAGTGTAGTTTAGCTAGCTTATTTGCATTTATTTTCATTTTCTTTTAATTTCCAAAGCTACAAACAATTTGATTCCTCAGTCGAGTCAATTTCCGATAATACCAAGCCAATTAACCCTTTGATATGTTCATCATCACTTAAATCTACAAAACAACTACAAGCAAATCGAAAACCTTAATCAAGCCGAGTCGCAACGACACCATTTTGTTTTAAAGGTTTTAGTAGTTCTTAGTATAGATAAGGTTCGTGTGGCTTGATATTATCGAAATTCGATTGTTCGTAGGGATCAATGAGTTGTTAGCTTGAGAGTTTGAAGGAAAACGAAAGTAAATAGAAAATTACAAAAATAAACTAAGACTATGACTAACTATGAAAATAAATGCAAGTACTTCGGATGCCTCGTACGTATGCCATATTGAAATTGCAAGCAATAATCAAAATAAATAATGAAAAGCAAAGAAACAACAAGGTACAAGCACGAAAACCTAAAGTACAACTATGCATGCATGATCATAAAATTTAAATAATGCAAATTAACAAAAATCGACAGCACCAATGGGAAAAGCAATAAAAGTTGACGTCTAAAGTTTAAATCTTTTCAAAAAATAATTAGAAACGAAGAGTAAATCTAGGATTCAATTTAAAACCATGCATGAAAATAAAAACCACAGTAAAGCATATGAAATACATAAAATAAAAACGATCAAGGACTCGATCTATGACCAAGGTGTGTCACTCACCTAGATTCTATAAACCAAATCACGAATCTAATAATAAATCTAAGAGCTAAGGCAAAATGCATAAATTGAAGAACAACCTTGAAATTGAAGAACAAGGAAAAAGATGATGAAAAAATTACTTGAATTAAGGAAAAGAATAGCAAACTTGAATGAAATTACAATCCAAAATAAAATTTAAGTGATGACTTGAATTCTTCTTGAGCTTACAAACCCAAGGAAAAGTTTGAAATAAAATCTAAGATCTAAAGAGAGAAAATAAATCCCAAACCCATAAAAGAGTTGGGAGGAGAGTGGATTCCTTCTTTGGGGAAAGATGTGGGGCTTATATAGAGTTTCGCAGGGGCAAAAATATCAAAAACGCCAAAAATCCCGAAGTGTCCTCGATGTAATCGATCGACAGGCGTACAGTCGATCGACTGCCTTGCTGCTCCAACGCCCTAGCCTCTGTCGAGCAACCAATTTGGGCTGTTCTCAATCGATTTGGCAGTCGATTTTGCTGCTGATTAGGCTGCTTCAGTTGATCGATTGGCATGCTAGTCGATTCGGGCTGCTTTCAGCTCGGTTTTCTCATTTTGGCAGGGATTTTGGGCCTCATTGCTTTGGCTCGAATCTAGGCGCATGCCGACACGTCTTGGCGCGAATCTAATTCATTAAGCCACCTACGAAATAAGAATTTTAAACATAAAAACTCAAGAATCCCACAAACCTCACCAACATCGTACACATTCGGCTAAAAAACTATAAAACGAGAAAACAACCTAATAACCTAACGAAACTCGACTCAAAACTACTATATACAACATTAAACCCTAATTAAAAATATGAGAGAAATACCAAAATTACATTCAAAACAATTAAATATTATTACGATTCAAGACTTTTTTTATTTGAGTTGATCTCATAAAATAATGTATTTTGCTACTATCACAGAGACCACGTAAAACAATACAAGTGCAAATCCAACATTAAGTGGAATGAATACTGTGGCATCAATTACAATAGATTTGGAAAAAAAAATCAACTAATTCCAAAATAAAAAAAGGGGAAGGCCGCCCCTGTAAGTAAATGTTGCTAAATACAATAATTCAAAAGCATTCACATTCCATACTTCATTTCTATCAAGTTCAAAATTGAATTAACTTCGTGATCAGGTATGCATTTATATTTCACATACTAATCACTTCAACATCATTGTAATATTTATATTTATTTAATACTTATACTATCATTTTTTCACTGTGCGGAGGAAAAAAGATATCTTCAAACGAAATTGTAGCAGATCTACAATCCATGCTGGATAGTGAAAATAATTAAAAATAAAAAACATGTAAGAAAGAAAAAAAACTAGATTTGCTTTCATCATTAATTTACTATATTCCGTCAAAATCAGGTGACAACTATTATGATCAGTATCTTCTAAATGTAATTCAAGAAGTTCAATGCCACGATAATATTAAAAAATTAATGACATCTATGGGGTTGTTGTTAGATGATAGAGAATATATTAACGGTATATCAGAAATAAATAATTGGGGATCAGCACATTCTGTGAGATCATTATTCACAACCTTACTTGCATTAAAATCTTTAGCACGTCCCAAAAAAGTGCCGGAGAAATGATGAGAAGATTTTTCATATGAAAATTTATACAATCAACAAAAGTTGAATAAATTTATATATAGCAATTATTGATAATTTTCTTATCATGTATAAATTATTACTTGTGTTCTATTATATTATTTTTATTACCAATATTTTTATTATATTTTCAATGCACCTTTTCTTTTTCAGATTTATAAATGAGTGATGCTGAAGTTTTGAACCTTGATTTGCTTGAAGTTGACAAATTATTACAGAGTATGGGAAAGAGTTTAAAGGATTTTCCTCTCATGTCAATTCTAAAGGTCTTCGATTTGAGTATGTATCGCAATAGATTTATTGGTGAAGAACTGGAGTGCGATCGTGAGACATTCATTGAAGAACATGGTAAATTGGTTGATAATCTGAATGTTGATCACCATTACGTTTATAATAAAGTCATGGATGCATTATATTTAACCAAGGGCGGTGTATTTCTCATCTATAAATATGGAGGACGCTTTCTATGACTGTTAAATCTAATGGTGGAATTGTTTTTAATGTAACATATAGCGGCATAACTTCTCTTCTTCTTTCAAAAGAAAGAGCTGGGCATTTCAGATTTAGGGTTCCTTTTAATGTCCACCAAGATTTTGATCTTTAATGGAACTCCACTTGCAAAATTAATGGTGGATGCGCAACACATTATTTGGGACAAAGATCCAATGAAGCATAGCCATTATTTTAAAACTGTGGATAAAACATTATAAGACGTTATGAGATTACAAAATAATTCTGATACGCAACTTACATTTGGTAACAAAATAATGAGATATTCATCAAATTTTGTCGGTTGTTTCGAAAGGCACTAGACCAGACATAGTTCACATGGTGATCAAATATTTACCTTTATGGACTCATTGCATGGTTTTGAAGTAGACCACAAATATGGGGATGCAAATCACAATCCAGATCTCGATTGTGTCAAGTTAAAGAAAGTTGTCAATTCGATAAATAGTATAGGAGATTGTATGGTTGGGGGACCAAACGATGGTATCATTCAAGTTAAAATCCAAATTATCCATTATTAAAAGATGATGGTGACCATGTTCTGTCAATTGTGGTGGACACATATCTATAATTTGGAAAAACTACGAATGTGTCGCTTATTTGGAGGGTCGTGCTATTCTTTCTCCAACTCTTGATGTCGTCATTTGATTAATAGATATATGATGTCATAAAATGATGTAGAATGTAAAGTATATCTTAACTCTGATAATGCATGCAAATTTAATTCAAACATTGACATATTGTAGGATGTCCAGTCACTAGAGTTTCTAACCACCATTAAATGTTATGGATTGCCGAACTATGAACGAAAACAAAAAATTAGAATTTCACTCATGTTGTTGACAAATATCGATCATTCTCTCACACTATCTAATCCGGGGTTGCCTTTCAAATTACAATGACGACAATTTCCTTTTATTGTGTCATACGCTATGATGATCAACAAACTTCAAGGAAAATCTATCTTTTACGTTGGACTTTTCATAGAGAAGTCAGTTTTCAGTCATGGTCAGTTGTACATTGCTATATCAAGGGTGACCAATTGTAAGAGTTTAAAAATATTGATCGACAATGATGAGAATAAACATAGTAACAAAACTACATATGTTGTGTATAAGGAGATTTTTCATAATTTGTAAAGTGCATTTCGTCTAATAACAATCCTTTTGTGAACCACATTATATCATTTTCAATACTATTCGATTTTTAAATAATATTTAAATGATTTACACATAGGGAGTGATTAAGGTAAAAACTATCTCAGGTGTGAGAACCAGGGATGGTTCTCACCGATATATATATATATATATATATATATATATATATATATATATATATATATATATATATATATATATATAGTTCCAATGAGAACCATGTCATTATATGCGAACCTGCGAACTAGTGCTTTTATTAATATTTTAGTTATATATATCAGTAGTGCTTTTATTATACAATCCTAATACTTTTAATTAAATAAAGAAATACACAAAAAATTTGATCCATCTATTATCTAAGACCCATAATTGACCATAGGTTCACATATAGAAACATGGTTCTAATTTGAAGCTATATATATATATATATATATATATATATATATATATGTGTGTGTGTGTGTGTGTGTGTGTGTGTGTGTGTGTGTGTATGTATGTATGTATGTATGTATGTATGTATGTATGTATTTGTATAAACTTAAGCATATGTACAATTACTTATTTAAATATTTTAATACTTTCAAGCCAATTTTTTTTAGATAAAATAAAAAAAATTATCGTGCAATATACGGGTACAATACTAGTTAAAAATGAAAATTAGATTGGGGAATATATATGTGGTTGGGTTCCAATAAAATTTTAATTTTGTTTTGAAAACTTGAAAACGAATATTTTTATTATATAACAATTTTTTAATTGTATAATACTAGTAATTTTCTTATCAGGTAAAAAAAACACACAAAAAAAAATCTAATTTATTCACTTAATTAGTTTTAATGCCTATAGTTGGTTTAAAATCTCCAGACAAGGGGTTGTTCTCATTCATATATACACGTGTGTGTATGTGTATGTGTGTGTTTGTGGAGTATCAAAACAAGATTATTAGAAAAAAAAACTCAATATTAAAGTAGCCATTTGTAAATTACATATAAACCAACACATTTATAGGGAAAAATCAATTGAAAAAAAAAAATCATAGATAGTACAAAACCAGGAGCAATCCAAAACAAAGAATAGATAGTAAGAATCCAGGAGCAATCCAGGAAAGATTTGCTATTAGTGCAGGAATTGTACGATGGTACTAATAATATTATAAATTTGATCATCACTCCCAATAAATATGAATTTGAAATCCATTTTTATATTATATTTGAACTTACTACACCTGACATGATGCTTCGAGACAAAGAGAGGAGACTAATTACTGTGATTTGGCAGCATGTTATTATCAATAATTATGCAACCAAAATCATATCTGGCTGGAAAGTCAGTTTTTTGTTATGCATTTTTAACCTATAAGAAACTTGGATTATTTCACTTGACATTTATACCCTCAGAGACTTTAAAATTTGTTCCAATAATTGCCACATCCTTTGATTCGCAGATCCCCATTTATAGTAGAAATTAAATAATAAGAACCTCAATCAACGGGTGAAACAAGAATTAAAATTGTACACATGAACAATCATTTGGGTCTTTTGTTTAATTTTTGATATAATATTGTCGGTACAGGTGTGGTGGTATGAAACACGACACGATTGATTGATACGAACACGGAACGAATAGGATTTGAGCCGAGATTTATTGGGTTTGAGTCTTATCAAGCTGACACGATAAGACACTTTAATAAATGAGTTGATAACGGATTAATCTAATAAATATTATAGGGCCCAATAAGGCACGATAATATTTTAATTTCCCAATTTTATATTCATTTACTCATATCGTAGTATTTGTGATCTTTTATTTATCATTAGTACATTTTGTCATATTACAATTTTAAATGTATTTGACAATTTGTATTGATAATTTTATAGATATGTATTATATTTATTAAGAAAATTATATATTTTTATTAATTAACGGGTCTAATGTGCTTAACGGGTTGAATTAAATAAATTAATATTTTTGCTTATCGTTTTCGTGTTTTTATCGTGTCGTGTTCGGGTTTAGATTATAGGCCCGATAAGCTTATTGTGCCGTGTTCGTGCTTATACTTATCGTGTCGTACTTTATCTTACCGACCAAATCTCAATCTCTCGATAGATTTAGATCTGATGGATGTAAATTGGATGAATGATACTTAATTAATTAATATATATACTAGTTTAATACCCGTGTATTACACGGGTTTTATCAAAAGATAAATATAAAAAATATTTGTGATAATAACAAATTCTTATGTAAAATAAAAAAATTCAAATAATGTATTCTCAACCCTTGCCTTGTACATGTCTAATTTATTTATTAATTATTATAATATCAGGTTTTTATTTTCATGTTTAGACTCAATTCGTAAATAATTTTATTTACATACTCATAAATATTCAAAAGAATTCACATTCTAAACCTGTGCCTAATCTGTATTTATTAATTATTGTTATTACGTTATTTTGTATTTTAATGTTTAGATTAAATTCGTTAATAATATTACTTACATACTTTGAAAACCTAAACGTGTGTCATACTCTCAACTCGTGTCGTATTGTACCGATGCCTTAATATTTAATAATAATAATAATTATTATTATATAATTTTATATTTTTATGTTAGATTGAGTTCATTACTAATGTTTAGTTACATACTTAGGTTATTTTAAATAAATCTTAATTTACCTATTTTATATAGAATATTTAAAATTACAAAATTAAAATTATATTAACTTTTATTATAAACATTACCTATTTAATAATTTCACAATAAATTCTTTAATTAAAATTATATCTTATGTAATTTATCTTTTAATTAAAATAACTAACTTAAATCTTTTCTACTAAATTTATATGACTTATTTGTATTTTTATAATAGGTGAATAAAAGAAAAATATTGAATTAGATAAAATATAATATAAAAAAATATTAAATTAAGTAGATATTAAGCTTGGATGAAACCTAAGCAACCGAAACAATAGAACTTTTTATTTGCCAAACGAAGCATGCGAAGCAGACATACGCATATTATGCGAGATTTGGAAAAGAGTAATATTCATTAAAAATACCAAAAAATAATATTAAAAATAGTACATAAAAATCGTAACATTATTTGTTCTGTTTTCACAATAAATAATTCTTACACACAAATCAGAACATTACTTGTCCTGATTACAATAAGACTGATTTTCAAGAATTTTGCAAGTTTTTTTTTACCATGAGTCACGAAATTAGTTGTGATATACTAAGAATATTATTTGTTCTAATCACAGTAAGACTGATTTTCAGAATAGAGAATTTTCAAGTTTTTTTTACCCTGAGTCACGAAATTAGTTGTAAAGGATATAAAAATACCTTAAACTTGACGGGAAAACCCGTAAAAAATTGAGTTTGAAAAAAATATCAAATATACAACTCCTGGGTGTTACATGTGAATATGCGTTATAAAAAATTAAAATTTATAAGACACTGATAATTCTATTGAAAAAATGTAGTACATCCAACTTGTAGTATATGTAATATTATTATTAATATTTGCGTAAGATACTAATTTGTTCATATAGATATATAATATGTGTATCAATGCATTATATTGAAATTAGATAAAAAGATTTATAATATATTTAATATTTATTTTTCTAGGCATAACAATTTATTATTATTACTAGTAGTAGTATTAGTATTATGTTATCTTTTTTGTTTCACTTTGTTTTTGTTTTATGTTTCGTGTAACAATAATTTTTCGTATATATTTTTAATATTATTTTCAATTTATTATATTAGGATTAGATAAAAAATAATTTAAGTTTATATTTTTTATATTTATTTCCCTTTTGTAATAATTTTATATAACTCATATTTTTCTTAAATAAGTATTTAGTATTATAATAAAATTATTTCAAATTTTATTGTAAATAAAAATTAATTCAACTTATATAGATTTTTTCTAGTTAGATATAACTTATTTATATTTTTATATTAGAAGAATAAAAGTAAGATATTGAATTGGACAAAATATATTAAAGAGAATATTAAAGTAGGTAACATGTAATAAAAGAGAAATATTAAATTAGGCAAAATATAATATTAGGAAAGTATTAAATTAGGTAAAATATAATTAAAAAAAAAACTAAATTTGGTTAATATTAGGCTCGGATGCCACCGAAGCACCAATTCTTTTTCCAAAGCTAACGAAGCGTGGGAAGCAGACACATATGATAAGAGGATTTTGCATTAATATATAGAGAAGATGTGTATGTATGGGCAGATTGACGGATCATGGCCCGTTAGACCATCTGACCGATATTATAATGTATTGGTTTTTGTACTTGAAAGTATTGATTTTTCATAAATCTCTCACCAGTGTAATGATGCATTGGTTTATATATAATAATGTATTGGTACCATGATGTATTGGTTTTTATTATAATGTATTGACTTTTGTAATATGATGTATTGATATAAAATTTCGGCCTAACGGATGATCCGTTATGCCAAAATTTTATACCAATACATCATAATACAAAATTCAATACATTATAATGAAAAATCAATACATCATAGTATCAATGCATCATAGTATAAAACCAATACATCATAGCACGGGTAAGAGATTTATGAAAAATCAATACTTTCAAGTAAAAAACCAATATATCATAATACAAAAATAATACATTATAATATCGGGTCAGATGGCCTAACGGACCATGACCCATCAATTTGGCCTAACGCAAGTGTTTGCCCACAAAAAAACACCCAAACATCTTTATACCCGTTTCTTTTGGATGCTACTAGTATATACCCCCTAACACAAAATTCCTCTACCATATTCATTATCTCAAAAAGTAGAAGACTATCCAGGTTTTTGTATTTGTTCATTATTATTATTATTATTATTATTATTATTGTTGTTGTTGTTGTTGTTGTTGTTGTTGTTGTTTGATGTTTTTAATATTATACTACTAAATATGAAGATTGCATGATTTTTTAAAGAGCATGTATGTCAATCCAAAGCCCTGATTTTTTAAATGTTTTTATTGTACAAAAAAATATGCCGAAAAATCATTAACACACAACAATCTGATAATATGTTGTACGGGTTTCATGATTTTTCATTAGCAATTTAACGCACGTTATCTTAGCAATAGAGGTGATATAAACTAACAAGAAAATAGAGCGTCACATCACATCTGATGCTCATGATTTTTTACAGTAAAAAAAATCATATGATTCGACTGTGCGTATTGAGATATCTACATCTCAATTTGCGACCTCAACGTGAAGTCATAAGAGGGTCAGTATTAACATCATTAGGCAATGAAATTAAATTTTATAAGATGTATGCAACCATTGTGGTTTTGATATCCATCTTGGGTGGCACAAGAAGGTTGCGGGCGATGCTACTACAAAAACTCGTATATTGCAACAGAGTGGGCGAAAAGGATACCACAGCTAATGAGATTGATGAGAGTAGAATTCATATAAATATAAAGAGATGTAGTTTGTTGAAGCGAGTTAGTTCATGACTCATATACTTATTATATGTCACGGCAATATAGGTTATATTGTTGACCTTTTCATGGAGCACCATATGCATAATATGGTATCCGACTACTATACAGAATTTCAGATAGACAATAAAATTTTAGATGACGTTCATCAGACATTCATCTTGAATTGTGCTACAGCCAGTATCAGAGCAATGAAGTTGTACGGGCTGTTTAAGGAATTTGTAAGCAGATACTATAATATCGGGTGCACAAGTTTTGATTTTAAAAATTCCATGCGCGATTTGAAAGCATATGTAATGGACATTGATGCACAAATGATTCTATATCAACTTTTTATGAGGCGGTATGTGTGTTCTTCATTTGTATTTGATTACGCCGCTGATGGCCAAGACAAATTGACATGTCTTTTTTGGTCTGACCCGATTACAAGTAAGAATTTTACCACCTTAGGAGATGTTGTCTCATTCGATGCTACATAAAATAAGCACGTTAATCTGATAACGTGTATCTCCACGTTTATTTTTATGCACTTGTTTTTTTTTTTTTTTTGTCACTGACTGCTTATATACGTTAGTTGCTACATATGCAATAAAAATTCTATGATTATATTTAAATTATTTTCTCATACAGGTAAAATATGATTTTTGCACACTTCACGGGAAAAGATAATTGTTATAGATGTCACTTTTGGTGCTGGCCTATTGTCAAGCTAGGATGCCGCGTATTACACATGATTGTTCGAAAAATTAAAAGATTGCATGGTCACAAGCCTGAGAATGATGATAACTGATCAGGACCCGACAATGAAATTGACATATTTTTGACAGATTTTTGAAGGTGTTATGTGTGTGTGTGTGTGTGTGGAGTAAATCAAATGGGTTCACTTCTTATAGTGAGTTTATTAGGGATAAACCACAACCATCCAATACATTAGATTTAATGGATATAAATTAATTTGGGTGACAGATACATCTATATCTTTCTAAATGTGCATCAATAGATTTTTAAATATGCATTAGTTAACACTTAAATGAAATTAATATTATTAACTAATATAAATTATATCATTTATGTTTCTCACTCTCCTCAATTAATAATTCTAGTCTATTGAAATCTCTTTATAAGTCTCAAAAAATATAAATATTGCCAAAATAAATTAAAACATATTATTTCTTATGACCTAAGAAACAATACTCATACTATTTTTCTCAACAAATTTGTACATTTAAAAGTTCGAATTGAAATTATTGCGAAAAATCAAATAATAGAAAATAGAAACTCACTGCACATTTAGACGTATGCTATTGCACATTTAGAAGTACATTGATGCGTAATTAGAATGACAACGATGTTTAAATTATATGTCCTGTTTCTCCAAACTAATAATCAACAGTTTTATTATACATTTATTAGTTTATTAATGCACATTTACATGTCCGATATAGTAGTACAAATATATAATAATACACATATATTTATTATTCAACCATCCTTCAGCCAATTCACATCCATTGATTAGATTTAAATCTAAATGAATGACCGAGATTTGATTGAAACTCATTTTAAGAATTCCACATCCACGTTCTATTTTAAACAGGAGGCCGATCAAATCAAATCCAATGTCTAGCATTTGGGATTTAATTAAGGATTTTGAAATGATTTGGCAAACTGACCGATCCTTAAATATGATTTCTTTTGATTTTTTTTTTGTCTTAAACTCCTAATGCACAAGTTTTATAATGGTAGCGAGAAAAAAATAAATTCCAGCAAATGCTTTAAATGCCTGTACATGTTGGTGGACAACAAATCCTAATTGCAAATGCCAAATAACTTTGTTTAATATGTGTTATAGAATCATCACACACATGAAAAGAGGATTATTCAAGTGGCGCCCACAACTCATACATTCAACATTAATCCAACATGTAATCACATGATCTGTGCATGTTGTTGTGCACTCTACAAACCAATACTAATTATTTTGTGTTCGTTATCAAGATCCAATGTGCATGTTTAGTGTTTTACCCTTTACAATATTCTTTTTTAAATGAAATTTAACTCTCATGATAGTTAATCTTTCGTCCGTTCAAAAATTAAATCCAAATTAATATCCCGAGTCACTCAATGTCAAAGATATCTGTGATATCATTTCTAGCATGAAAAAGAAGGATTTATATACTCAATTAGGAGGTAAAATCCACATTTATTTTATGATACCGAGCTAAATTGTAATTTTAATATTGTAGATCTAAAAAGAAAAAGAAAAAAAAATGATCCCATAAAGATCGGGGAATTTTTCATTTTTTAAAAAGAATATTACATGATATTGATCAATATCAAATCAATTAAGTTGGTCGATTCTAAAAAATATTCAAAAATAAAAAAATAAAAAAATCGATCATACATATATATTTTTTTGCTGACATCATATATCTCTAATCATTTCTTACATAACCAAAATGACAATTAAGCCTTGTTAAAAGCACAAAACTAAGTAAAAGGAAAACAATATAATAATAAGGGCAACAAAAAAAGCACCTATATATGTATAGATAGACATATTTGAAAAGCACAATTGAAACAACTCAGCAAAGACAACAACAATGGCAGAGGTAGAAAGCCAAAACATGATGATGTCTAAACTCATCAAATTTCTCTCCTCTCTCCTCCAAAGGGTGGCGGAGTCGAACGATCTTAGCCGTTCATTACAGCCCCAGAAGATCTCGGCCTTCCATGGCCTCACAAGGCCAACCATCTCAATCCAGAGCTATTTAGATAGGATTTTCAAGTATGCAAATTGCAGCCCCTCTTGCTACATTGTTGCTTATGTCTATCTAGACCGGTTCACGCAGTGCCAACCGGGTTTGGCCTTGAATTCTTACAATGTTCACAGGCTGCTCATTACTAGTGTTATGGTTTCTGCTAAATTCATGGATGACATGTGAGTATATATTTCTTTGTTTTTTTCTTATCTCTCTGTTTTTAACAAATCAAGAATCAGTGATGATTGAATTTTGATGTTTTTGTTTTATGGGTTGAATTTGAGTGTTGGGTTAATGGTAATTAAGTATTTTTTTTTTCTTTTCATTTTAAGATGATAATTAAGTTTTTCAAAAAACTGATTTACTCTGTAAATGTTGAGGAAATTGTAAATTGTAGGTAAAACTATATATTTTACCGTCAAAATCTAAAACTGTTAAGTACTAACCGTAATTTTGACGGTAAATTGCATAATTGTTTATGATTTGTCGTTGTAATTTGATGGGAAAAATATTTATTATTCAGTTGATTATTGTAAAATTTGGTGATAAAACAATTTAAGTTGGTAAACCATTATTTTTGTTTCATTGTGATATTTATTTTTTTTAATCATGAGCTAGTCATTAAAAAAGGAAAATTAATTCACACCCCATAAATAATATAAAACAGCACAAACCAACTGACCAGTTTTTTTTTTTT
>BMAC01000233.1:348512-376418 GCA_014905375.1 Phtheirospermum japonicum
AAAAAAAAAAAAGAACTAATCTAGCTACAATTTAAAATAAGAAAAACACGAGTTCAGACCAGCTAGTTGGTGTTGATGTGATGAGTCATCCTCATTGTAACACACATAGAGGATTTGACAATTTTAATGAAGTATATAAATAAAGAAGCTTCTTCTGAAATGTTAAGCTGAGGTTGCAATAACATCATCTCCTTGTGTAGATACGAACAATAGGTCTGAAATGTTGATGGGGTCACATTCAAATGAAATCCCTTTTTCATTTATTGGCTACGTCCTGTGATTTTTTGTATGTCTGGCATGTGTACAGTTGGATGTTTCTTGTATTTAAGTTTGTTGGGAAATTATTTTTCTTGTGGCTAAATTTCAATTTTGGTTGCAAGTTATCTCACGAAAATAACATTATTCAATTAAAATAGCTTTTAAATTAAGTCACTATATTAATGCAAGAAAGTATTCGTGACTGGCACGTGAGCCCCTGGTTTTGCACTGAGCTTGTAATTTTCGACAAGAAAATCTATTTAGTCAATCAAAATATAAGAGTGATTAATTTGTGGGGTAATTATAATTTGTCAAATTATTGTGTTTTATATTTTTATATAAATTTTATTTATGACAAATCGTCGTACAAATTATACGCAATCTGTTATTTACGTTCAAAATTAAAATTGTTGTAATTTTGTGCAAAATAGAATCATCCAATTTTGGCGCAAAATTACATAATGGCAAATTGCATAGAGCCATGATGATTTATGCAAAAAAGAAATATATATATATTTTTATAATTTATAGAGGAAAATCAATAAAAGTTGAGAGGGCAGGGAAAGTGGATATATACAGTGAAGCCCAACATGTAAAGGAGGCATGAAAAAAAAATTAAAAATGGTGACAAGAAAAGTGTGTTTTGTAAAAGTTGTGCGGTTATTTATAGTAGTGAAGACAAGTCATGCAAATTGACAGTTGTATCTGATTCTGGCAAGGGAACACAATACATGTGCAATCATGGAAACACATACACACACTAAATATATAAATAGATGGTTTGTATGTATGTATATTCTTGTGCATGTGCCTTGTTAAAAGAGGGATTGAGACAAGAGGGAACAAAGACATCCTCCTCATGATCTTATAAAAGATTTTCTCTGTTTTAATAGGAATATATAAATATAATATTTACAATGTTAGTAATTAAGCATAGGAATAGGAATATATGTGGGGTGAAATTCTAACACATATTGTAGTAGACTAAAATAGTGTGGCCAATTTAGTAAATATATAAAGTTTATTGTTAAAAGAAATTTATAATAAAAATATTAGAAATAAAATGATGGATATCTTTTACATCCAACTGTGTGAAAAGTTACATATGAACAGCTGTAGTTGGCAAGCGATGTTGGAATTTGTTCTTTATTTATCTTTGTTGCCCAAACTTTTTTCCATATGAGATTGACATTTGTGTCGGTCATATACATAAATCCCCTTTGGTGGTTTGTTGGTACATATTTAGGAGAACCGAAAATGTTTTTATGAAAATGATTAGTATAAATAAATAAAATTAGAGCGAGATAATTAGGTTTTGTGAAATGCATATTATTTGGGATCTGATCACCTATTTTTCTCTATATTTCACTTTGCTATATAATTGAGATGTCTAATAAATAACATATCACCCCTATATATTCATGCAAAATTTTCATAACCTATGATATGTGTCTGCTTTGTATGTTTTGTTTGTCAAATAAAAAATTCTAGTACTTCGTTTGCTTGTGTGTCATGCGAACCTAATATTTACCTAATTAATATTTTCTTTTTATTGTATCTTACCTAATTTAATTCTTTAATTATATTTTTCCTTATTCAATACTTTCTTTTGATTCTCCTAATATAAAAATATAAATAAATCATATATAATTAGGGGAACTTCTACGGTACCTTCACGGTACCATTCCTCACTTAGTGGGGTGCATTTACAATCATTAGATCAATTTTAGGTTTTTTAGATTAAGAGATCTATGGTTGTAAATGCAGGAGGGGGTGAAGGTATGATACCTTTAAAGGCACCGTAGAGTTTTCTATAATTAGTAGATGAGATCTAAATTAGTTATTTTAATTAAAAGACAAACTACATATGAAATGATTTTAATTATATTTTCCTAACCCATATGTCTATTTCGTATGCTTCGTTTGGCAAATAAAAACTCATGTGCTTCGTTTGCTCATGTGTCATCCGAACCTAATATTTACCTAATTTAATACTATTCTTTTTATTGTATCTTACCAAATTTAATTACTTTATTATATTTTTTCTTATTCAATACTTTCTTTTATTCTCCTAATATAAAAAATTCATATATAATTAGTAGATAAGATCTAAATTAGTTATTTTAATTAAAAGACAAATTACATATGAAATCATTTTAATTACAAAAAATACTTTATTATGTAAATAATTAAATAACTTTTATTGATAATATAATTTAATTTTTGGAGTTTTAAATATTCTATATAGGTAAAATATGAATTATTTACAATAGTCTAAGTATGCAACTAAATATTAGTAATGTATTCAATCTAAATATAAAAATATTAAATTATATTCTAATAACTAATAAACATTGATTAAGCACCAGTACAATGTGTCACGGGTTGAGAGTATGATATCTTTTGAATATCTCAAAGTATGTAACTAAAAATTATTAACGAATTTATTCTAAACATTAATATATAAAATAATTTAATAATAATAATTAATAAAATAGATATTAGACACGGGTTTAGAATGTGACACCTTTTGAATATCCGTAAGTATGTAACTAAGATTATTAATGAATTTAATTTAAATATCAAATACAAAATTATTTAATATTTATAATAATTAATAAATAGATTAGACATATACAAGGCACGGGTTGAAAATACATTATTTTAATTTTTTATTTAGATTTAAAATTTTGTATTATCACAAATATTTTTTTATATTTATCTTTTGATAAGTTCCGTGTAATACACGGTGTTAAACAAGTATATATTAATGCAAAATCCTCATAATCTATGTGTCTGCTTCGTATGCTTTGCTTGGATAATAAAATTTTTTGGTGTTTCGGTTGCTTATGTATCATCCGAGTCTAATATATACCTAATTTAATATTTTCATTTTATTGTATCTTGTCTAATTTAATATTTTCTTATTATATTCAACCTAACTTAATAGTTTTCTTTTATTATATTTTGTCTAATTCAATAACTTTCTTTTATACTCCTAATATAAAAATATAAACAAGTCATATATAATTAATAGAAAATTTCTAAATTAATTATTTTAATTAAAAGATAAATTGCATATAAAATAAATTTAATTACAAAAAAAAATATTTATGGAAATAATTAAATGAATTGTATTTATAATTAAAGTTGAAATAATTAATTTTTGAGATTTTTAATATTCAATATATGTAAATTATGATATATTTGTAATAATTGGAGTATGTAACTAAATAGTAGTAATGAATTCAATCTAAATATAAAAAAATAGAATATATAATAATAATTAATTAATATTTATATAATGGCACAATGCGAGAAGGCTTGAGAGTATGACACATTTTGAATTTTTCAAAGTACGAAACTATAATTATTAACAAAATTAATCTAAACATAAAAATATAAAATGAGTTGATAATAATTAATTAATATAGATTAAAGACGGGTTGAAAATGTGACATCTTTTAAATTTTTATAAGTATGTAAATATAATTATTAACGAATTTAATCTAAATATTAAAATATAATATTAATTGATAATTATAATAATTAATAAATTGAACAGGCCACGAGTTGATAACACATCCTTTCAATTTTCTATTTTAAATTTATAACTTTGTAATTTTCATAAATACTTTTATATTTAATTTTTTATAAATCCCGTGTAATACACGGGTATTAAACTAGTTTATAATATAAACACATCATAGTCATACAAATTAATTGAATATGAAGTGGTGTATACAAGGTTTAAAATGTCGTGAGGCATTCGAGACGACAATATCAAGTTTTAAACCTTCATAGCATAAGCGTGTCTAGACAAAATTTAAGCATAAAAAGCGTTTTCAAATATTTTTATTATTTTATTTATTATATTATTATAATAAGTAACTATATATATATATATATATATATATATATATATATATAACAAATTTATCTACATATTTTTCGATATAGTTAGTAAATAATAATCATCTGTACAAAATCAACGTACTGTTCACGGTCTCATGTAAGATGATTATACTTTCCAAATACTAAGTTATATTTTTAATGTATAAAATTATACTTTTCAAAACAATTATTTATATTTTCTGAAAAGTATAAATTTCACAATAAAAATATGATGTTTATTGTAAAAGTATGATCGTCTTCATAAGACGCTCTTACAATAGTTTTTGCTAAATATTAATTATCTGATCATTTTTTGGTATTATTATAGATTTTGTAGTATTTAGCTAAATTAATAATAAAATTAAATTACTCCTCTAAAATACATGCACATTTTCATGTATAGACGATCAATAAAATAAGTTGGTCATTTTTGTACTAGCTTAAACACTAAACGAATCATTTTTCTCGAGCCTCACACCTGAACGACTCATTTTAGAACGTGGGGGTGTATATAAAGTGGCACCAAAAAATCAAATGGCCCTTATTTGTGGTCTAGAGGTTAGGTCATAGCCTCATATATGATAACCTATTTGATTCGGTTGGTTCTTTTGTTACAAAGTTCTCAAATTAAAGTTTGTAATTTGAACAACATGCGTATAATGTTTATCTAGTGTGATTTGATCGAGTCTGTCTATCAAGACTTGCATAGTATAATTTGTAGATTATTACATTAAATCCAAAGATTATATGTATTTTACGCGCGTGCAACGTTTCCACAATCAGCAAACAAGTACTTTTCTTGTAATTTATTGGTAATGGGCAACTAATCAAGATTTAACCATCTGGGCTGTAGAAAGAAGCCCATCACAGGGCCCAGCAATAATTGGATCTGTATCCTAGTCCATACCAAGTTCTGGGTTTCCAAGTCCGTCTCTAAACACTCACTAAATACAAGCCCACCAATTACAGAACGAAAGCTAAGAAGTCAATCCCATGAAATCCGACGTCGTCGAACCGCGCCTCCACCTGCACCCCCTGCTCCACCAACACCTGAACAAATTCTTGCTGCCGATCGATCAAGTGATCCCCACCAAACCCGAACACCAAACACCGCCCCAGATTCCTCACCCGCTCCTTCATCGGCCCGTCCACGAACGGGTTGCAGACCGGTGGTCCCGGTCCAACCCGACCGGCAGTGCCAGTTCCAAATATTTTTTTAATCCCTAATCATAGGAGAAATTTGGAAATCCTTAAATTCCGTTGTTTAAAGTTTTGTATCTGAAACATTTACTAAACTAGTGTTATATCCGTTTGCACGGGGAAATAATTTTAAGGATTAATTTATCAAATATTTAATATTATTTTAATATTGATAATATAATAAATAAGTGGTTATAATAATTTAAACAAAAACAGAATAAAATAAGGATTAAAATAATAAATGTAAGAATTGAAAAATTAAACATTATACAGAACATGCTTCGCAAAACTATTATTAATCAGAATCTTATAATTTACAAATTATGAAATACTTCCTTATACACAACATTCGTAGTTTTTTTCCTACGTTTATTTTTATCGTCGTAAATCAAGATTTTTAAACCTTTTCGGTTGGTGACCCTTGATATTGCAACATACAGTTGACCATAACTGAAAACAGGTTTTTTCAAGAAAAGTCCAACGTGGGATAGGGATTGGCCTTGACTTTTATTAATTGTCATTGCATACGACAGAATAACCGTAAATTGCCTTCGTTGAAACTTATACGGCAACCTGGGATCCGATGGGGTTACGGTCATTCGTGGGATGAGTACTAATTCACCCGCGTTACTTTCTTGGAGAATTGTTGCCTCCAAAACATGATCACCCAGTTTCGTAACTACCAATCTAGTTCCATTGCACAAACCAAGTGAATGATCAATATTTCTCAACAACATGATTGGAGTACCAACCTTCAATCGTAGCTCATGATTCGTCAACCCAAAACACTTGATTGTGTTCAAAAACTCGGTTGAATGGACTTCTTGCAAAATATCAACATTTGAATCGGATTTGCACGCACTATCTGAACTCAAATATACCTTACACTCCCCTTCATTCAATGAAGTTATATACTCATTGATTAAATTGACCACATCAAGTGTTGGTGCAAGAATAACTCGACCCTCCAAATAAACAGAACATTCTGCATTCGTTCAAAATTGCGGATAAGTGCTGGCCACAATTGATGCAATAGGGTCACCATCATCTAACAACAATAAATCCTTTGGGATGTCTATTTGAACAATGCCATCATTTGATCCTCCAACCGTCCCATCTCCAATGCTATTTATCCATTGAAAAAACTCTTTCAATTCATTCGAATCAGGCTCTGAGTTGAGATTTTGAAGCCTCGTGTTCTTTGTCAATCTCAGAACCTTACAATGTCCCCATAAGTGGGAAGAATTTATGGTTGCATGTTCTATGTCTGGCCTAGTACCTTTGAAAATCACCGGAAGAATTTGTCAAAAATATCCACCAAATACAACAGTTTTACCTCCGAAGGGAATCTCTCTAGCATTTGGATTCTTGAATCCCGTAATATCTTTCAATGTTTTGTCTAATTCTTCAAAACAATGCCTGTGCATCATGGGAGCTTCATCCCAAATTATCAGTTGTGCACGCACCATTAATTCCGCAAGTGGGGTCCCTTGAAAAATCCCACACGATGATTCTTAATGGAGATTGAATGGGACTTTAAACCTAGAATGGCCGGTTCTCCCCTTTGGAAGAAGAAGAGAAGCTATCCAGTTAGATGCCACATTTAATACAATCCCACCATTAGATCTCACTGCTGCACAAAGAGTCCAGAGCACAAAAGTTTTTCCAGTTCCTCCATATCCATAAACAAAGAATAAGCCGCCCTTTGTAGAAGAAACTGATTTCATGACCTCGTCATACACGTGTTTTTGATCTTTATTTAGATTTTTAAATAAATTCGCGTGTTCTTCGATGAGGGCATCACGGTCATAATCCAAATCCTTAATAATAAATCTATTAAAAGAAGTATTAGAGTCAACCTCACTTGGAATTGGCATTGGAGGAAAGTCCTTTAAGCTCTTCCCTATGCCCTGCAACAACTTGTCCACTTCCAGTAAAGCAAGATTTTGAATTTCAGCATCGCTCATCTGCAAATCTATACAAAGAAAAATTAAAAAATAATTACACTTTTACTAATTTATGTGAAAAAATACTTAAGAGAACACGATAAAAAAATGGATATAATTGAAGTTTACTATTTAATACCTTTGTTATTTCTCAACTTTTGATGTTTGTATAAATTATCATCTGATAAATATTTCCAACATTTTTTCAACACTTTTTCCGGTCGAGATATAGATTTGGACGCAAGCAATGTCATGAATAAGGACCTAACAGAATGCGCAGATCCCCAATAACTTGCTTTTTCGATGACATCGATATATTCTCTATCATCATCAAGTAGCCCAACGGAGTAGCACGCATCGCGATATGTATCATGTTGCTTCCCGTTCACTTTTTTAAGTCATCGTGACATTGTTCTCCTCAAACAACATTGAGGAGGCACCTAGCATAATAGTTATCACCGGAACCTGGGGGAACATAATACAGCCGAGCAATTTGCAATCTTTGTTTCCTAGGGGTCCACTCATTTTTTTTTTTGAGTTCCAAACAAAATACTGAGAAAACTCACTATACAACAAACTTCGAGTTTCAGGATATTTCTTGTTAACCTCAAACCAACCCAAAAACATTGTATGAAGTGTTGACTGACGTTTCATCACATCGTCCAATGAGTCATTATCATTATACAAAACTCTTTGCTCCCCTGGGAGATGAAAACTCAAGTGTAGGACGGAAGGATTCTTATAATGAATTTCATACCCGAAGATTCTCCAAGCCGCTTCACATGGAGAAATGTAACGACAATCGTAATACATGTCGATTTCATTAATTTCTGGCTTCTGCCCATCATTGTTACCACTCTGGTAAAATATTGCCGTGACCCTATCATTTCCCTTGTTCACGTATTTGAACAAATATGTGATTGATCTAGATTGATTACACCATTCAACGTTCATGTGTGCTCCATACTTTATCAACAAATAATGATTGTGTGGCACAACCCACTTATTATCCAGAGGAACACCATTTTTTGTTACCAACCGACCAGTATTTCTACATCTGTACACTGGGTAACCATCATAGTCAACAATAGTAGAATCAACGAACATTTTTGGATAATGTTTTGAGCATTTCTCATCCACCATGCAAGGAGAAGACCTTTTCAAATACCCACATGGACCATGAATCAACAACTCCGAAATTACTGCATAATACGTTGGATCTTCCTCTACATCCGGAATCTTGGCTGAAATGATTCGATCGATACTGCTTGCATTAGGGTATTTATCATCTTTTGATAGAAAAAGAAGAATGTGGGCATGAAGAAGTCCTCGCTTCTGGAACTCAACGGTGTAAATAGCTACATAAGATGAAAAGTGAACAAATAAAAAACACACCAATAAATAATAAATCGATGATATATAGAGGTTATTCTGAATAAAAATAATTTAGTAAATATATATAATTTGATATGCTCACCAGAAACTATATTTCCAAATACTTGGTTGTCACGTAGATCTCTGATTAAGCCGTCCAACTTCATCTTGAATATTCTTGAAACTACATCAGGACGATCTTATGGTTTAAGATTCCTACTCTCGACAAACCGTACAATCTCTGGCCATTTTGGATTGCACGTGAATGTTATGAACAAATCCGGATATCCAAACCATCGAAAAATTACCATAGCATCTTGGTAATTCTGAATCATATAGCGTGCACCACCAGTAAATGTCGCTGGCAGAACAACTCTGTTACCCATGCTGCAGACATTCGTTTCACCGCGTACTACTGCATCAGCAATTCCATTATATATCTTACTCCGCAAGTCTTCTTGATGTGTTCTAACATACCATAATCTAGCAGATTCAATCATGGTATATCCATCAACTATGAACTGTTTGTAAGCCTTTGTCAAGAGAGGATAGTAGGTGACTCAATCAACCTTTCATGTAATCGGTGCAAGAATAACTCCCTCTGATCACATAATTTCTCCCATTTCCTATCGATTTCCGATGATCAGCAAAAGGTATATCTTGCCTATAATTATCTTCACCGTAAGGAAATAATAATGGATACTGCAAAGTAAGGTAAGATGGATGTAATTCATTGATACGTTTCAATTTTCCAGATTTTTTTTTCTAAAATAATATCCCTATCACCCATATACTTTTCAAAATCACCAACAACTAAGATGGCAAGTTCATCGACTTTGGGTAGATTGTGCGTTCTTGCATCGGTGCCTCTTCTACCAATAAGGCGTAATATCATTTCTACCACACCATCTTCGGAAAACTTGTCCTTGAAGATTCTAAATGATTTAACCAAATTATCTGACCTATCTAACATGGATTTGAGTTCAACAACAACTTCGGTATGTAGAGAATTATTTTCATTGCCTTTTATGTATAAATGTAAATTATAAAACACAAAAACTGTAAATAAATAATTTATTAACTTGAATAACCAATGATAATTTTTGAAATCAAAGATCACACCTAACCGAAATGATTCGATTTCGAACTTCATTTACAGTATCGTATATATAAAGTTGTGCAAATTTCGGTGCAGATCCTTCTTCTGGCAGCAAACTACCTATTAGATGATAGTTTTGACCGTGCATATGGAATATCGGTGGCGAATTTCCCGTGTTCATACTGGAATCAATTTTTCCACCCATCGAAGTAAAAGAAAACATGTTGTTGTATGATCGAATATTCTCTAAAAAAATATCTACTTTTATCGCTAAAACCGAATATTAGATCATACAAAACTTGTGGTGGCTTCTTCAAATGAGGCAACACGATCTTCTCCTTGTCACAACAGGTAGAATACTCCGATTTCGTAATTTCAACACTTGGCTTCAATCTCTCTCCATACCAAAAATATGCTGAACAATGTCCACACATGAAAGTAGGATCACCAATATCCCAATAAACTGTTGGATAATAAATTTAGAGAAATGAATGAGTCATTGGATTAATAAACTTTATAACTATGTGTGTGTGTGTGTAACAAAAATTTATATTTGAATTAAATAAAGGATCTTATTGTATTGGCAAAAATAAAAAAAATTGAAGGAATTACCATCATCAGGAATCTTAGGTTTCTTGGTGTACCGTTTACGTGAAGGCTTACTAAGTGATGCAGTCGCTTCTTTCTGAAATGTTTCAGTTATTATTCCACTACTAATTGAAGTGGCTGATGTGGATCCTTTTTAATATCACAAATATATTTACAAACAAAAAGACATAATAGTTAAATCAATTAATCGTCAATTCAAAATATAATATTTTAGCAAAATATGAATCTTTCAAAATTTACCATTTTCAAAAACAGACTTCAAAGATGGTCTTCCCACTTTTTGTTTGGGAGTATTTTCTGTTACAATATACAAAATATTATTACGTAGGAACAATATTATCAATTGTACAAGTAGTATGTAACGCAAAAGATATGTTAAATAAAAATTTCATAATCAATATTATTAATCATCTATCAATATTTACGTTTATTGTATTACACTATTATTTCATAAAAAATAAAAGTTAATATAATAAACTATGTAAGAAAGGAAAAGAATAAATAATTAATTTTAATTGATAATCAATAAAAAAAAATCTATTTTAGAACAACTGACTAATTTTTAGGCAAACTTATAAATCGTGCTCCGGTAATCAACTAATTTTATGAATCGATCAAATAATCTTAGGATAATCTGAATTGATTATCACCGTAAGTTGTTGTTGAATTAAAATGATAATTTAACTAATCTGATTAATTGCTTAATTGTAGGAATTAATTAGGAGATAATTATTATGATAATCTATACTACAAATAAATTCTAATCCCTTAAAATAAAGATTACGTAATATTCTAATTATGTAGTAATTATAATAAACTATGTAAGAAAGGAAAAGAATAAATAAATAATTTTAATTGATAATCAATAAAAATAATCTATTTTAGAACAACTGACTAATTTTTAGGAAAAATTATAAAATGTTCTCTGGTAACCAACTTATTTTATGAATCAATCAACTAATCTTAGGATAATCCGAATTGATTATCACCGTAAGTTGTTATTGCAAGATTAAAATGACAATTTATCTAATCCGATTAATTGCTTAATTGTAGGAATTAAATAGGAGATAATTATTATGATAATCTATACTACAAATAAATTCTAATCCATTAAAATAAAGATTACGTAATATTCTAATCATGTAGTAATTATAATAAACTATGTAACAAATGAAAAGAATAAATAATTAATTTTAATTGATAATCAACAAAAATAATCTATTTTAGAACAACTGACTAATTTTTAGGCAAAGTTATAAATTATGCTCTGGTATTCAATAAAAATTAATTGTCGTTGTAACAATTAATTCTAATCCAATTTGTTATAATTAAGAAAATAATTCTAACTAATTTATTTGTATAATAATTATGGTAGATTCCAAAAATTAATCTAATAATTTCATATATTTAAAGATAACTATCAATCTTGGGTTGATTGATTTTATGAATGAACCAATTAATATTAGGATAATCTGAATTATTTAAAATCAGTAAGTTGTTATTAAATTAAAATGATAATTTAACTAATCCGATTAGTTGCTTAATTGTAGGAATTAATTAGGAGATAATCATTGTGATAATCTATACTACAAATAAATTCTAATTCGAGAGAGATTTGTTTTTATATATAGATATCAACTAACAACGGACATCAATCTTTTTTTTTATCAACTAATATATTTATTAATTCTTAACGTAAAAGTCCTATATATAATATCAATTAATAATGGACATCAAAGAGTCATTACCATATTCAAATATTCACGCGGATTTGATGCTATTATTAAGATATAAAATTGACCGTTTTTATATTTATTAATTCATGCGGATCTGATTCTTTATTAACGTATTCACGCGGATTTGATGCCATTATTAACATATCCATTAATTACCATAGTAAAGGTCTATTTATTGATTATTTCTTTCTGTCGGGGTCCACATTAAAAAAAGAAGGCTTCTAATAAAAAATAAAAAGCAAAACAATAACAAAAAAAAATAAAATTATAGCACCATACCACACATTCTATAGAAAATCAAATAATATTTACAAATCAATAAATCAATAAAACTTGAATAATCATGAAAAACAAAGAATCCTACTGAAGATCAATAATACACAATCACTATGGTAATTAATGGTTATGTTAACAAAGAATCCTACTGAAAATCAATAATACAAAATTACTATGGTAATTAATGGATATGTTAACAAAGAATCCTACTGAAAATCAATAATACAAAATTACTATGGTAATTAATGGATATGTTAACAAAGAATCCTACTGAAAAACAAAGAAATCTACTGAAAATCAATAATACAAAATTACTATGGTAATTAATATGTTAACAAAGAATCCTACTGAAAAACAAAGAATCCTACTAACAAATACCATAAAAATAATCTTCGCCATGTTTTTCCCCTTCTTAGTCTCTTCGTACGCCATCCGTAGAGCCTCCATCTGCACCAATGCGACACCACATCTTTTCGGGATAAAGAGCAGGTGAGCGATCTTCGTGGGTATTGTATACAGCACCGTGTAAGCCTCGATGTCGTGTCGGCCCCTGCTGGTGATAGGGAGGTGCAACTACGACTCTTCGTCCTAAAGGAAAAATAAAGAGAAAAAAGGTGAAGAAGAAAGTGAGGAGGAAAAGGAGGGCATACAAAACCTAAAAAAATCGGTCAAGTAGATAGCAATATGCGGAAAAATCAACGTTTTTCACAAAGATTATTTCCCCATTTTTTATTTCTATCTCCAGGTACAACACGCCAAACAAAAAAAATATATCTCAATTCAAGAACAAAAAATATAATTACAACTTTAAACAATTAAAAAAAATTTTACCAGAAATTATTTTGGAATCCAAGAAGTGTAGATCTGTATAAAATGGTTCGCGTTCCGGCGGCGAGAGGCGGATCTGTATAAACCGAAAGAAAATATAATTATAAAAAAAAAAGAATTAAAATACTTAAAAGACCAGAAATTATTTGCAGCTTCGAAAAAGTGCAGATCTGTATAAAATGGTTCGTGTTCCGGCGGCGAATCTGTATAAATAGAAATAAATTATAATTACAACAGTAAACGATTAAAAAATTTTTGATAAAAAATTAATTGTAACTCCAAAAAATGCATATATCACCTATTCTTCGGAGGTATGAAAGAATCATCGTTTTGGTGATTGGTTCGTGTTCCGGCGGAGAAAGGTAATATAATTACAACAAGAAATGATTAAAAAATTTTAACAGAAAATGATAAAAAAAAACGAAAAAAACAAACCATCAACTAAAACTATTTTTCTTGTATGTATGTATAAAATTCTAAATGGGCGGACCTGTATTAAAATTTATGTAGATCTGTTCAAACAAGCAGAAATATTTTGTGATGACCGAGATGTGAAATGGGGTACCAATTACCATTTAATAGGGTATTAAAATTAGTGAAATGGAATGGGGTATCAATCTCCACCGAAATATTACACATGTGTGCTTTTCATGATTTAATGTGAAATGATTTTAAAATGGAAACAATTCATGGGCGGAAAAACCCACTATTTTTCATAAATTGTTTCTCTCTCCTGACAAACTCCCATTTTATATATATATATATATATATAGATAAACATTCGTTTATAACCTCATTTACTAATTTATCCCAGTAATTTTAATTAAATTGGTTTTTTCCTAGATACACCCATATTCTTTATGATAATGGGGACATGCGAATGCAATTGGCTGCAATCCTAAAACTTGGGAACAAACTCTAATTAATAATAACCTTTTAACACAGACTTATGTTTCAAATGTCATTATCCTTAACAGTTAGTTCCGTGTACTACACTCTAACAAGAAAATGCTATTAGTGGAAAAAAACAAAAAAAATGGAATAAAATTCTATATATCTTCAGCCACAAATATCCTACAACTAGAATCTTAAGTCCCAAAAATATTACCAAGTATGGAGAAAAGTCTAAGTGAGGCTGCTAAAAATGGAGATGTCGAGAAACTGCATAATCTGATCAAAGTCGATCCATTTCTATTACGGGCCGCGAATTTAGCCGACGGAGATAACCCATTGCATACGTCTTGCATGGGAGGCCACGTCGATTTCGTGAAGCAAGTCTTGAACCTACGTCCGGATTTCGCCCAAGAACTTAACCGGGACGGTTTTAGCCCTTTGCACATAGCTTCGGCTAGTGGGGACATAGAGATTGTTAAGGAGTTACTGAGATTGGGAGGTTTTGTTTGTCTGGTCAAGGGAAAGGAAAAAAGAGTTCCACTTCATTGTGCAGTTGTGAAAGGGAGAATAAAGGTCATAAGCGAGTTGTTGTCGGTTTGTTCGGATTCTGTTAAGGAAGTGACTGCTCGAGGAGAATCTTGTTTACATCTGGCTGTTAAGAATAATCAGTTTGAAGCTTTTAAGGCTTTGTGTGGGCATATTGTTTCGTCTGACAAGGAATATATTTTGAACATGAAGGATGAACAGGGGAACACCATCTTGCATCTTGCAGCATCACGAAAGCAATATGAGGTGAATACTCGCTTATTATCGTCTGATTCTGATGTTTTTATGTTTTTTTGTTAGCTCTTTACTGTTGAGTCGTTTGTTTTTGCTATTATTGTGAAGTTGTGGATTGATCGATTGATATGTTGTTGGTAAGGTTATTATAATTTAAAAAATTGTCTAGTTATGTGATTTAATTTCTTAAAATAAATTTCTGTCTAGCCTGTCTTCGTCCAAACAGTGTTAAAAATTAAATAATGAACTTCGTGAACAATAACTAAATAGGTTAGGTTCGGGTTCTAGCCGACTCGAATTGTCGTATATTCCTAGTCGACACTTTTCGTTTGTTATGGCAGGTTGTTGATCTGTTGCTGGATGAGAAGTTTGGTTTCAAGGGCAAATTGGAGGTGAACTCAGTGAACAAAAAGGGTCTCACCCCACTTGATGTCTTAGCATCAGAAGGCGGCGATTCAGACATAGAGGAAATGCTTAGGCTCTCCGGTGCTGTAAGACTTCAAGAAACGCCACAAAACTCAGTAGTCGAGGACCCACTGGTCAATAACCAATTATCGGGGCAAGAACAAACGATGAGTCGTCCTCGTCGCAAATCCGCCTCCAGGGAGTTACAAGACTACTTCAAATACGACTGGGCCAAAGGCTCCCCGGACAAAGCTAGGAACACGTTGCTCGTCGTAGCTGTACTAATCATGACCGCGACGTATCAGGCCGTGCTTAGCCCGCCAGGTGGCATCTGGCAAGAGGATTTCCCACCCGACAGTTGTAACGGTAATGCAACCATCGGCGGTTACTCATCACGGGCCCACACTGCAGGACAGGCGGTGATGGGGACCCGCAAACCGGTGGCGTATGGCCTGTTCTTGATTTGCAACTCGTTTGGTTTCTTCATGTCTCTGCAGGTGATGTATTTACTCACCTATGGATTTCCTTTGCAGTTTGAGCTTAGATTGGCGCTTTGTGCGCTGACAGTGACTTATGACACTTGTATGTTGGCGATTGCGCCGAGTGGTGTGATTTCTAAGTTCTTTAGCATATTGTCGATAGCTTCGCCGTTACTGGTGGGATTGTTAAGCAAGGTGAGGGATTGTAAGAAGAGACGGCCACGACAGGTTGAGTTGCAGAGTACAATTGAGAGTGTTTGAGTAATAAATGTGTGTACGGGGTTGTGTGATATACCTATCGTTAGGTCCATCTTGCTTATGTGGACTCTGACACATCATATAACAATTTGTGTATGTATAATGAATAAAATTTTGTTTTTAATAATAAAAAAAACACAGTCATGTATATAAAGTGAGGATATAATATATGTTGTTTTTGTGATGGGATTTTTGGTGCTTATATGGTTTGGTTATTGAAGATCGTATGTACGTTCTATATGGACATCATGAGTGGATCATTCTGTTAGAGTTACAAGCTTTGGGCATTTAGAGTTGAATGCTTGCAGCACTTTAAATAAATTTCAGTGATTATGAAATGTTATTGTATATTTGAGATCCTTTTTGTTTTTTGTTATCAAGTTCTAGACATTATTTTGTTGTTTGGTTTGATTATGAAATGTTATTGTATACATCCTTTTTATTTTTGTTATCAAGTTCTAGACATTATTTTGTTGTTTGGTTTGATTATTGATTTGATTGAACTTGAAGGAGGTTTAAGCAAACATGTTTAGATTTAATATTTTTAAAGCAAATTGTAAACCTTAAAAAAAAAAAAAAAAAGGGGGTGTTTTTCTACCCTATTTAGTTTGTACATTGACATATTACTGTTGGGCACCTAGACGGGAACGGTGCAGCATGCTGCCATTCCCTAACCGACTAACCGTTGTACCGTTAGACGACACCACAAAACAACGTTTCCCAGATGGCCTAACACATACATACCTGTAAAAAGTACAGAATTCAAAATTAATCTACCAATAAAAAGAATATTACTAGAAACAGTAGAAGATTAGCTTTAATTACATTTTAATCAGTTAATCTCCTTTTTCAGCTAAGACTTTCTAGATGAACTTTTTTGAGGATGGATAACATGGGGTTGAGTCCAATTTTTCAGACAAATAAAATAATTTATATTAATTATCGGGAATTTGAGGCGAGTACCAATCTGTGTTTAATCGTTAAGGGACATCGATCATCAACTCGGGTAGCATGAGCTGCTTAGCGAACCAACGCCGGCCCGGCCCTCTTAGACTGGCCGCCTGTCGAACGTCAAAATCCTGAGACTACTCTTCTGCCTGCGGCACCATTTCGATTTCGAGCTCGGGCTCGGGCGAGTCATTTTGTAGCGAGAGAATAGTTTGGGCCAAACAGCGGACCTGGTGCTGGGCCTGCTGCTGCTAGGACAGCACACAGCGCCTTCGCTACAAATTGCAGAACAAACTAAGCAAAGGTTCTTGGTTTCAGTTGGAAGAGAACAGATGCGTATGGCTAAGAAGCGCAAGCTCGACCATTAGTCATTGGAAAAAATTAATTGAAAAAATAAGATTTGAGTTCTTCATGAGGCCATTTGCAAATAGTCGGGGAAATGAAAATCTGAGCACCTTGATTAAGTGCTTATGATGATGCGGTGCACCATATGAGCTATCTCTTGATTATTAACTTTTTTTAAGTAACAACTTGAGATGATCATATGGCATTGGATTATTATATCGTTACCTTCATTTCAAGAAGAGGTGGAGATTTTTATCAAATTATAGTGTTCTGTAGTTTTTCTATTTCAATTCTGCTTCTCGACTAGGTTGTTCTTTTGAAAGCTGTTTTTCTTTTATCAGTGTGTAGTGGGAAGGATGGAAGGAAATTTTTTTTTGTCATGTATGCATAAATAATTATTAAGTTACAAATTATAATTATTTTATATATATGATTCCACAAAATCTTATATTATATCATTATAATTTTTTTATGTTTTAATCTAGATTTGTATACTTTATATAATTTTTTAGAAGTTATTTCTAGATTTCTTATTTATTATAACCAATTTTATATGTTGTATTCAGATTTATTTTTAAATCTTTTATAATTCAATTATAAATTTTGTAAGTATTTGAAATTTAATTATATATTTTTATATTTTATTTATGTGATTTTATAATTCTATCACTATTATGCTATGTTATTTTATATTAATTATGTTTATTTTAATATTTTCTTTTTATTTTATATATTTTAAATAATTATTTAGAAGTTTTAATATAACTTTTCCACTAGTTTTATAAAATTTTCAAATTTGTTTAAAAATTCAGGTTTATTGAATAAGTATTTTATATTTTATGATTTTCTAAATTCTTAGGCTTACATTGTAGCTCACAAGCTTAAAAAAGTTATTTTCTCAACTTTAAATTTATATTAACTTCTTTTTTTTTAAAATGAATATTGATAAATACTTTTAAAAAAAATCTCTAACTAATTTCTTGCATCGTACGAGTAAAAGCTCACGAAAATTATTTATTGTATTTGAGTGAATGCATGGAGCACTTTAAAAATATTTGAGTGATTATGAAATGTTATTGTATACTATTTGAGTTCGGAAAACTTTTATTTTTGATCCACTATCATAGTCATATTTTATAAAAAAGTATGTGATTTTCGCCATTATTGATTTGTAGGTCTATGGTTAATGAAAATAAGTATTAGTAGATGATGTTGTTTTCAATGTTAACCAACACCGAAACTAACATCAACCAGAGTTTAACAAAAATAAACAGTGGAAATATAAACGAAAAACACAACAATTTAAATTCATTTCACAAGTAAAAATACTTGTGAATTTGGGTGTACAAATCCGAAATATTACTTTTCTTTGTTCAAGTTCAATACAAAAGATATAAAGTAATATATAAAAACTATAGTATCAAACACGTGATACTAAAATACTTGCCGCCTTGAATGATGATCTTCTCCGTTGGTCACGCAAGTTCGAAAACCTTCTTGATCTCGGACAATGGTTTCAAGTAAGTAGCTTGCTTGTGTTCTTGCTCGGTGTATTGCGTCGCCCTCTTTCTTCAATCCGTGCGTCAAAAGGTGTCTCCAAGTCTTGTCTTCTCTTGTCTTAAATAGACAATTCTAGAATCCTAATCTTGTTAAACAAGTAAAACAAATCCTAAACATAATTAAGAAAACTAAATAAAGTCCTAGATGCAATTTAGGGAACAAAATCTAGAGTCCTAATTTATTTTGTAGCCAAGAAAGGCAAACAACTAAAATATGAATTATTACCAAGAATAAATTCTCAACAATCTCCCCCTTTTGCCTTTTTGGACAAAATACTTCGACGCAACAAAATGTTCAAACTAAAATACTAAGACTCCTCTTGAATTAGAAAACTCCCCCTAAACAAGTGATCATTGTTTAACAAAGCCAAACCAACATGAAAACAAACATTGTTTATCAATCATCAAATAGAAACATATAGAGCTAAACAACTCTAGCCTTCTTCGTCCTTGACTTCCATGAAGACGACTCTCCATCATTGGCCTTCCTCTTTTTCAGTAACCTCATCATCTTCGTCAACTTTCTGTTCCTTGAGAGAATCCTCTTCCTCCTCTTTTTTGTGGCTAAGCTCGCCAACACCTCGGCAGCTTCACCATCAGCATCAACTTCAACCGCATCGTCGTCATTTCCACCTTCAGCATCGTCATCTCCCCCTTTGTGGCCTGAAAGCAAAAGGGCCTCCAAGAAGGTGCCGCGAAGCGCCTGCAACTAGGTGATCTGGTTGTCAATCAAAGCAATTTGTGCGCGGACAATCTGAGCAGAAAATCTAACCATACTGGCACTGGTGTTGGGAATACCAGAATCGCCATCACTAGCAACACCAGGCCGAATAGGCGCCTGCCAAGGGAGATCAATGACCCTTGCACCAGATGTATGTTGGCCACGTAAAGAGAACCATTCAGCCTCACTAGTAAGCACATCAGCAGGAGTAGGCCACAAGCCTTGATTTTCAAGCAAATTAAAGATCGGTGAAGGAAAGCACAAGGAAGACGCAGACTTGGTTGTGGAAAACTTAGTAATCACATCGAATACGTGCTGCCCAAAACTAAACTTGATTCCCCGCCCAAGCTTGTACAAGAACTGAGCCTGTTCCGTAACACACGTAATATTCTTAGAGGGAACCCAATTATAAATAGCCACTTGTGTAGAACAGAGTAGAGAGAGGAGAGACGTGTGCTCGGCAACTGCTCACGCCACGTATTCACCATACCACCAGACAATAAACAAGATGACCTCATTCATGTCATCCACAGTAGAGTCACCACGATACACCTCAGTCCCAAAGAGATCATCAATTAAATCAGGAGTAAAACAATAAACCTTACCACGCACAAAAACTTTTCCATAATTCACAGAGTTAGGATCAGCAATGGGAGGCACCATATTCGCATAAAATTTCAGGACTATATCGTGGGCAAATGGCGTAGTTGTGGAGACAGTGGAGTACATACCTGTATGCTGAAAAAAAGCAATTAAATTCTGCTTCTCAAAAACCTCAACGGGAACTCGACGCTCAGTAAGTAAGCCCCGGGTTTGGTACTCATAAAATATCCCCCCGGCTTCAGCAATCAAGAACCTCTCGGAAAACAGTAACATGTCTTCAATCTCAACGGTCTGAGAGGGAGCGTCAGTAGAGGTATAGGATTGAGCAGAGGTATCAGATGGGACCGATCCATTATCAGGAGAAGCAACATCAGCAAAGGCATAACTGGAGGACGAGGTAGATTTGGTAGTTGGAGATGTTGGTTTTGGGGAACCAACATGATAACCAACATTGACTTTCTTTGCAGCTTTGGATTTCTTCCTTTCGTCCTTCAAAGCAGACATAAAGTCACGAATGGGAATATCATAAGAAGAATCAGGGGAGTACTCAAACTGATCAGGATCAAACTCATGTTGAGCCACACGAACAGTAGACGGTGGGAGATTAGCAGCAATCGGCCTGGAGGAACTTGACACCTCTCCTGTGAAAAAGTCTAGAATCTCATAGGGGGGAGATGAATACTCGGTTTCAGTAGAGCCCGGTGAAACTTTGATGGATTCCGGGGGGTTTTTCTTGTCAGCCAGCTTAACAGTCTCTTCCCGGCGAGGAGTTGCCTTCTTTGCCAAGCGAGGAGCAGATGAGGTCGTCGGTGCAACAACTGCGGCAGTAGGCATAAACTCTTCATCATCAGAGTCCATCATCACGGTGATGTCCTCGTCAAAGTTTATGTACTCAATTGGCACATTGCGCCTTGGGCCTGCTTGACTTTTCAGAACGCCTGGCGGCACCACGCCTGGAGGAATGTTGCGTAGCCTCCAAAAGTGGAAGTGACGAATGACAAATCAGGCGGATTGTCAACGTCGACCTCATTTCCCATCTGCCCTGGAAACACCTGTACTTCTGGAACAGCATCGAGCGGCGTAGAAATAGGAACAACATCTTGAGACTCGTGCGGCGGTAAGGAAACCGGAGATGTTGGAATCGGTGGTGGGATTGTAGGAAAATCACCACCCACTTCAGCACGGATGTCCAGACCACCGATTTTTGGAAGATTAAACAGAACCTGTTCGCCGGTGGAGCTTTTCACGCCGGCAGGTAGATCTGGGATTTTGTTTGAAGAAGGATTCGACATTCTGCAAATTCGAAGAAATCATAAAAAAATAGCAACAGCGAGAGAGATGGTGAGAGAATAGAGAGTTAGTGAGTTTAATCGGTAGAGGGATTATGAAAAGGTGGGGCAAACGGTAAGCAAAATGGAGTTTTATAAACCCCAAAAAGTGACCGTTTTTCAGGAGTGAGAAAGGTAACAAAAATAAAAACAGAAACCTCCCTTATTTACCCAAAAGCTGAAGTTAAGCCCTAAACAAATTCCCTTTACTTTTTGTAAAAAAAACAAAACAAAAAAACATCCATTCCCCCATAAACTAGGACTCATGGCCTCCATCCACTTTAACCACTATCTCGTTAAAGTAAATCACACGTATCTTCCACAAAATTAACCGAAAATAAAGCTAAATGAATAGAACCATCACCATAGTCGAATTAATCTTTTGTAAAGTGGTATTTCACTCACCAAATTAATCCCTTTATTACCTTTCCAACCATCCGATTATAACGCCATTGAAACACATGTTTAGCAAGATTTAAAACAGAATTAAGAGAATTAAAGATAGACACAAACACAAGCAACAAAGCACAAAGTAAGGAGACATCTTCTCAAAGTATGAATGTCCTAATTGATGCCTAAAAAAATCATGACCTAAAAAAGGTTAAAAACAACAATTTTAAGGTTTTAGTAACTTGATCAATGTTGCTTTTCATAACTGATGACATTATAACCAACATTGCCTTTGGTGAAGTCAATGAAAACAGACCCCTTAACCCAAGTTAATGACTACGTCAAAATCACACAATGAGGTGAAACTTAAAGATTGGATCCTATTTAATCCATATTTTCTTCATCCTTTTAGAGATTAGAAGAGAAATAGCTTATCTTCAACAATTGCTGTTAACACCTCTTGTTTTTGGACCTGGGAGAAAACCTAATTTGCGGGAAAGTTTCACAATCACCCAATTGAAGAGGTTAGTCTTTTCGCCACCAGTTTTATTACAACACATGACCTTTTTGTACTTTTAACCAAACTCAATGCATTCAGATTATGTAAGAAAAAGAAAATAAAAATGCATGCAAAAGTATACAGATGTTGTGACTGATGTCAATTTAGGGTGTCACAACATCAAAACCAACATTGACTTAAACAATGCGCATACCAAGATCTCTTCTCAAACGAGAGAAGGTCTCTAAATCTAATACCTTTGTGAAGATGTCAGCAGGCTGATTGTCTATTCCTATATGCTCAAGGCTAACTATCTTCCTCTCAACAAAGTCTCGAATAAAGTGGTACCTTATGTCAATGTGTTTGATTCGAGAGTGCTGGACTAGATTTTTCGAGATATCAATGGCACTGAAATTATCACAGAGTACAGTCAATATTCTAATTATGTAGACCATAGTCCTCTATCATTTGGTTCATCCACAACAACTGTGTACAAGCACTTCTAGCTGTAATATACTCGACTTCAGCTGTAGAAAGAGAAATGCAATTTTATTTTTTGCTATACCATGAGATAAGATTATTACCCAAGAAAAAATAACCCCCTGTAGTAATCTTTCTATCCACAACATCCCCAACCCAGTCCGAATCAGTATAACCCACGAATTCAGTACCAGTTTCATTAGAATACCAAACACCCAATTCAGTTGTACCAGGTATATATCTAATGATTCTTTTAACGGCTTTTAAGTGTGACTCTTTCGCATTTGATTGATATCTAGCGCACAGGCACACACTATACATAATATCGAGCCTACTTGCTGTTAAATACAAAAGACTCCCTATCATGCTTCTGTACATGGTGTTATCAACACCATTACCAACATCATCTCTTGACAGTTTCACAGTTTTGCCTAGCGGTGTTTTCTTATACGTTTCACTTTCTAACCCAAATTTCTTAACTAAATTCTTAGCATATTTGGACTGAGAAAGGAAAATACCATCATCCAACTGTTTAATTTGTAAACCGATAAAGTAAGAGAGATTGCCTTCCATGCTCATCTCAAATGTGTTGAACATTATAGTTATAAACTCTTTCACCATCTGCTCATTAGTAGACCCAAAAATAATATCATCTATGATCGAAGAATTCTTAGCACTCTAAGAAATCTTTTCCGCAATAGTACGGATTCGGTTGTAGAGCGGTAAGTTTTCCCGAGTCGTGTCTCTCGAGGATAGATATAATCGGCGATCGGTGTTTTTAGTCACTCTCTTATTAAGCTAAATTACACTAATCTAAACTAAGAAAGCATTAAGTCATTAGTTTGATTCGAGTTTTGAATTTAAAAGAAGACTTTAATGAAAATGAGGGTTTAAGGTGTTCGGTTCGTCTCCACGATTAATCGGTTTTTGCCGAGCACTTAGTCCATGATTCGGGCTTGTCAATCCCAAATGTCGATCAAGTATTGAGGTCGTCAATCCCAATTCTCGACAAGCTCCGATTAACGGTTCTAAACGAACCTAAACCCTAAACCCATAATTTTTAAACCAATTGCATCAAATTAAGCTTACAATTAAAAGATAATTCATGGAGGGAAAATCAAGCATTTGAAATTGAGAAAAGTCAAAGGCTTTTAAATTGAACAAGATAAATTACCAAAGAGAAAATCTTCATACAACTTTTAAGTACTAAGAGCATGTCTAACTAAAAGGAGTAAAAAGCTTGAAAATGAGAGCATCCATGGAGTTTGCAAGAAAAGAAAAAACAACAAGCTAAAATCAAGAAAAACTTTATATGGTTTAAAACAACAACAAGCTAGAAAATCACTCTTTATGTCCATTTGATGTAGAGATATTTTCATATGACAAGCAACAGCAAGTAAAAGTCTTAAAGATTCAATGCGAGCAACAGGGGCAAAAGTTTCATCAAAATCGATGCCTTCAATCTGAGTACACACTTGTGCAACCAAATGAGCCTTGTTCTTCACAATGTTGCCTGCCTCATCTGTTTTGTTCTTAAAGATCCACTTTGTTCCTGTTACATGTGAGTTTTCTGGACGAGGAACTAAATCACAAACATCGTTCTTGGCAAATTGATCCAACTCTTCTTGCATTGCCTTTAACCATAATTAATCTTTGAGAGCATCCTCCACACGCTTAGGCTCTGTTTTAGAAAGGTACAAAGACTCTCAAATTTTAGAACAGTTAGTAGATAAATAAATATACCTAACCATTTCTTTGAAGTCTGACGCTTTCTTATACTTCTTTCATCTAAATATCCAATGATTTGGCCCGTGGGATGGTTCCTCTGAATTCTTGATGATATATCCATCTGATGTAAGTCAATGGGATCAGCTGGATCTTCCTCATCTGGATCAGAATCTGATTCTGGAGCAGATTGAGTAGATGCTGGATTTGATGTTACGTTCTCAGAACCATCACCAAAACCAACATCACCAGTTTCTCTAGTTTCAACACCTGCATCTTCGTTTTCAACACCTGCACTTTCATCTACACCAACTGTGACATTATCCTGAGAATTTTGATCATAGACTAAATCATTATCCTCTGTAGGTTTAACACCACTCATCAAATCATGAAACTTGACTGACTCAAACATGCTATGTGTCCTGAGACTAAACAGCCTATATGCATGACTATTTTGGGAATATCCCATGAAAATGCATTTATCACTTTTTGAATCCATTTTTGCAAGATGATTTCTACCATTGAGCACATAGCAAATACATCCAAAGATATGAAAGTAACTCAAGTTCGTTTTTTTACCCAACAACAATTCATAGGGAGTGACACAAGAACCTGGTCTAAAATATACCCTATTTATTATATGACATGCAGTACTCATAGCTTCAGCCCAAAAATGTTTTGCAATGCCATTTGAAATGAGCATAGTCCTAGTCATCTCAGCAAGAGACATATTTTTACGTTCAACTATGTCATTTTGTTGGGGAGTGATTGGTGATGAAACTCATGACTTAAACCTACTTTTGAACAGTAGTTTGAAAAGGATGCATTCTCAAATTCTTTTCCATGATCAGTCCTAATCCTACCAATATTCACACCAAATCTCACGCACAACTTCTTTGAAAGTTTTTTAAATGCTTCGAAAGCCTCAAATTTTTCTTTCAAAAACTCCACCCAAGTAAAACGGGAAAAGTCATCTACAATCACAAGAACATACCTTTTACCACCAAGGCTCTCGACTTCAAGTGGTCCCATAAGGTGCATATGAAGGAGTTTGAAACAATATGAGGTAGTGAGACTTTGTACTGTTGGATGTGATACCATGACTTGCTTGTTTTTCTGACATGCCTCGCAAACAAGGATGATCTTGGTATTGAGCTTAGGAATCCCATTCACAGCTTCCTTTTTGGCTAACCTGTCCAGCATCTTGTAGTTGACATGCCCGAGTTCTTGATGCCACACCTCAGCATCACTCAATTGAGATAGTTTGCAAAAGACATCGCCATTGATTTGGTAGAGGTTCTCTGACCGGTGAGGATACAAGATCCATTCTCCTCATAGACTTCACGTTTTTTTTGATTGAACTTAACACTGAAATCATCATCGCAGAGTTGGCTTATGATTATCAAATTTGCAAACAACACATTCTCCAGCTTTACAATACCGGGTACATGAATAGTTCCTTGGCTAATGATCTGGCCATTTTCTCCTCCACCATATTTTACCTTTCCTCCTTGAAATCTGACGATGTTGGAAAGCAGGTCTTCTGATCCGATCTTGTGCTTGGAGCAGCCACTGTCGAAGTACCAGGCTCCTGGGACGTGGGATTTTAGGGATGTATAGATCATATTTCATTTGATKTCATTCTTTTTGACCCAGACCTGTTTGAACCTGGTGTTGGTTTTGGTCTTAGTAACATGGAAACTATCATGGGACTCAGCCAGTGATGGACGCAGGATTTTCACTGAGGGGGGGCAAATATATAATACAAAATATTTCAAATGAGATAAAGAATTGAGAAAGTAAAGATTCATTAATCGATGAAGATGGTGTCTCCACAGTCGGTCGTATTTTTTCTATAAAAGCGTTCCATTTATCTAAAAATGAAGAAAGTTTAACTTAATTCAATAACTAATTAACAACGAATATTTTACATTTGACACATCATTTTAATRTACACAATAAAAATATATTGAATTATAATTATCTAACCTTTCATTTTAACTTGTGTATAATATATTAGAAAATAAGAAATATATGTAAGAAAAATAAAATAAATTAGATACATAAACAAACAACAAATTATTATCATTAATTATAAATATTCAATCAAACTAGAAATGATAAAACCTGAAGTAAAATGAAATTATGTAGTTGCATAACTGTATTTTTTAAAATTAATCACAGTTAGTAAAAATAAAAATTTTAAAACACACCATTTCATCTTGTTAGCCTAGTAAAATACCCGATTTGGAAATAAGTTGAAAGGATTAAAATCTAATTATACGAGATATGTAAATCGAGTTTGATTAAATTCCTTTTCATTTCGAAATTACACTGAATTCACAACTTATACATATTAAATAAAAAATTTAAAAGAAAAATCAAGACCACTTAAAATTTGCTTAATGCAATTTATTTAACTGGAATTATTATGAGATATTATGTTCTAATCATTCTCATCAAGTGATAATTGACAAATATAATTGAAAAAGAACTTAGAACAAGCAATTCACAATATAAAATTAAAATAATTAAATATTAAACTAAATTTACCTTAATCAAGATAAATCTTATGCAAATCTCCAATAAACCCTAGGTTTGTAATTGGGGAAGAGTTAATTTGAGAATTTGTGAATAAATAAATGGTGGGGAAAGCAATTCACAATATAAAATTAAAATAATTAAATATTAAACTAAATTTACCTTAATCAAGATAAATCTTATGCAAATCTCCAATAAACCCTAGGTTTGTAATTGGGGAAGAGTTAATTTGAGAATTTGTGAATAAATAAATGGTGGGGAAAAGAATATTGGTGTTTGTAGGGGGGGGGGGGGGGTTCCCCACCATTTATTTATTCACAAATTCTCAAATTAACTCTTCCCCAATTACAAACCTAGGGTTTATTGGAGATTTGCATAAGATTTATCTTGATTAAGGTAAATTTAGTTTAATATTTAATTATTTTAATTTTATATTGTGAATTGCTTGTTCTAAGTTCTTTTTCAATTATATTTGTCAATTATCACTTGATGAGAATGATTAGAACATAATATCTCATAATAATTCCAGTTAAATAAATTGCATTAAGCAAATTTTAAGTGGTCTTGATTTTTCTTTTAAATTTTTTATTTAATATGTATAAGTTGTGAATTCAGTGTAATTTCGAAATGAAAAGGAATTTAATCAAACTCGATTTACATATCTCGTATAATTAGATTTTAATCCTTTCAACTTATTTCCAAATCGGGTATTTTACTAGGCTAACAAGATG
>BMAC01000233.1:376443-387355 GCA_014905375.1 Phtheirospermum japonicum
CATCTTGTTAGCCTAGTAAAATACCCGATTTGGAAATAAGTTGAAAGGATTAAAATCTAATTATACGAGATATGTAAATCGAGTTTGATTAAATTCCTTTTCATTTCGAAATTACACTGAATTCACAACTTATACATATTAAATTAAAAAATTTAAAAGAAAAATCAAGACCACTTAAAATTTGCTTAATGCAATTTATTTAACTGGAATTATTATGAGATATTATGTTCTAATCATTCTCATCAAGTGATAATTGACAAATATAATTGAAAAAGAACTTAGAACAAGCAATTCACAATATAAAATTAAAATAATTAAATATTAAACTAAATTTACCTTAATCAAGATAAATCTTATGCAAATCTCCAATAAACCCTAGGTTTGTAATTGGGGAAGAGTTAATTTGAGAATTTGTGAATAAATAAATGGTGGGGAATGATCTGGCTAATGATCTGGCCATTTTCTCCTCCACCATATTTTACCTTTCCTCCTTGAAATCTGACGATGTTGGAAAGCAGGTCTTCTGATCCGATCTTGTGGCTTGGAGCAGCCACTGTCGAAGTACCAGGCTCCTGGGACGTGGGATTTTAGGGATGTATAGATCATATTTCATTTGATCTCATTCTTTTTGACCCAGACCTGTTTGAACCTGGTGTTGGTTTTGGTCTTAGTAACATGGAAACTATCATGGGACTCAGCCAGTGATGGACGCAGGATTTTCACTGAGGGGGGGCAAATATATAATACAAAATATTTCAAATGAGATAAAGAATTGAGAAAGTAAAGATTCATTAATCGATGAAGATGGTGTCTCCACAGTCGGTCCGTATTTTTTCTATAAAAGCGTTCCATTTATCTAAAAATGAAGAAAGTTTAACTTAATTCAATAACTAATTAACAACGAATATTTTACATTTGACACATCATTTTAATTTACACAATAAAAATATATTGAATTATAATTATCTAACCTTTCATTTTAACTTGTGTATAATATATTAGAAAATAAGAAATATATGTAAGAAAAATAAAATAAATTAGATACATAAACAAACAACAAATTATTATCATTAATTATAAATATTCAATCAAACTAGAAATGATAAAACCTGAAGTAAAATGAAATTATGTAGTTGCATAACTGTATTTTTTAAAATTAATCACAGTTAGTAAAATGGTGGTTGTACCGCAAGAGAGAGAGAGAGAAAGTTTGCGAAAGAAAGAATTGGGATCGTAGAGAAGAATGAGTCTGTACTTTTTCTATTTACCAGGTATGTATTTTTTTTTTTAGATGTAAATGTGAAAAGACATATATACCCTTAAAAAAATTAAATTTCAGGAGGGCCCAGTGCCCCCCTTTGCCCCATTGTGTATCCGTCTCTGGACTCAGCAAACACCCTTGTCCTCTGAAAATGCCTTTTCTAGCCAACTATCTTCCAGCAGAAAGGTCGAATATGACCTGGTTCACCTCAGTGATGATACACATACTGTCTTCTTCTTTTCTATGTTCTTGGTTTGATGCTGGTGTTGGCTGATTTTGTTTGTGGCCAATTCCATGTTTCGAGGTTTCTAGGAAACTCATATCTAGGATTTCGTCGAGCTTTGTCTTGCCCTTGTTGAGTTCTGTGATGGTTCCTTGAACCTTCTTCAACTCAGTTTTCTCTCGTTCTAGCTCAGCATCCTTTTTGGTGAGTGACGACTCCAATCGGACAATTATATCAAGTTGATCATCCTTTCCCTTGGTCAGCTTGTTCACCTCCATTATAAGATCCTTGACCGTGAGTACATATTTTCCCTAACTAACAAATAATTGCTTATGTTCAATGCTCAGCTTCTCATACTCGTCAAGAGATTCATCAACTTCTGCATTCAGGCACACGATGTTGGTTTTGGTGTTACCAACATGGATGTCGTCATCCCACACAACATTAGTGAATAAGACTGGAACAGGTTCAGGCGAGTCAGAGTCATTGTCATCTTCAGTGTACTCTGTAGCAATCATGCTCTTCTTCCTGAGAATGTTCGCACATTCATTTTTAAAGTATCCCCAACCTTTGCATTCATGACATTGAACTTCACTAAGTGGTTTTGGGGAGTTGGATGCACTTGATACAGAAGGCGAAGATTGGGATTTGGAGAGAGTGCTCCCAGAAAACTTTGGTGTAGGCACCCGTGGCTTGGTCTTTATACTTGATCCTCCAATGTTATTTTTCTTCTTTAAGAAGTTATTAAAGCGTTGAGTTACATAGGATACTTCTTCTTTCTCAAGAGTGGTTGTTTCTATCTTTTTCAAAAACCCTTTCAAATTAAAATCCTTATCATCTTCATCATCATTATCGGAGTTAACATCGGAGGAGAGAGCAACATTATTCTCTTTTGAGTTAGACCCAAGATGTTCCATCACAAATGTCTTGAGTGAGCCAACTAAAGCATTGAACTCTAGGTCATCAGTGTCCTTGGATTCTTCAATGGCAACCACCTTAATACTAAATTTCTTTGAGATGGATCTTAGTAGTTTTCCCACAAGGCGTGAGTTAGTTACTGGTTCACCAAGCTCTCCGCACTCGTTTGCAATATCTGAGAGTCTCATGGCGTAGTCCATGATGGACTCCTTTTCATCCATACTCATTGTCTCGAAGGTAGATGTCAGCATTCTTAATCTTGATCTCTTCACGCTTTGAGTTCCTTCACATACCCTTTGTAATGTGTCCCACGCATCCTTTGCTAATTCACACTTCTTGATAACTCTATAGTAACTTGAGTCGACATATCCACAGAGGGTGTTGATGCACTTGGGTTTCCGGTTTGAAGCAGCTATTTCATCAGCAGTCCAATCTACTTCTTTCTTGACAACGGTGTCACCTTCACCATCAGTAACACGTGGTTTTTACCATCCAACCAGAATGGTTCTCCACGCACGCTCGTCGATATTCTTTATATGCCACTGCATCCTCTGTTTTCAGAGAGAGTAGTTCTCTCCATTGAGGATCGGAGGCCTTGGATTGCCTTGAGCATCCATAGCACCTAAACAAATAAGGATCAATACTTAGTAAGTTAAGTAACCCGCTCTCGATGCCAATTGTTGATTTGTAGGTTTATGGTTAATAAAAATAAGTATCAGTAGATGATTTTGCTTTCAGTGTTAACCAACACCAAAACTAACATCAACTAGAGTTTAACAAAAATAAGCAGCGGAAATATAAACGAAAAACACAACAATTTAAATTCAGTTCACAAGTAAATATACTTGTACAAACCCGAAAACTATATTACTTTTCTTTGTTCAAGTTCAATACAAAAGATATAAAGTAATATATGAAAACTATAGTATCAAACATGGGATGCTAAAATACTTGTCGCCTTGAAGGATGATCTTCTCCGTTGGTCACGCAACTTCGAAAACCCTCTTGATCTTGGACAATGGCTTCAAGTAAGTAGCTTGTTGTGTTCTTGCTCGGTGTATTGCGTCGCCCTCTTTCTTCAATCCGTGCGTCAAAAGGTGTCTCGAAGTCTTGTCTTCTCTTGTCTTAAATAGACAATTTTAGAATCTTAAAATTGGTAAACAAGTAAAACAAATTCTAAACATAATTTAGAAAACTAAATAAATTTATAGACACAATCTAGGAAACAAAATTTAGAGTCCTAATTTATTTTGTTCCCCAAAAAGGCAAACAACTAAAATAGAAATTATTGTCAAAAATAAACTCTCAACAGCCATCATCAAATAACATCTGCTAAACTGATTAATTTATCAAAAATGACCCAAAAAAAAGCTTAATCGGGCTTGTTTGTTGACGTGGCGTAATTCAATACTTTCTTATAATTTTGTTTATTTTTAATCATTAAGTTGAAGAAAAAAGATTGGGGGGCAAATTCATTTTGGTCCATTATATTGACCATATTTCAAAAAAGGTACGTGACATTGACCATTCTCAAACCACGTCTGCTAATTTGTCGATTAATTAAAAAAGGTTCAAAAAGAACCTTTTTTATATTTATCTCTAAGCTTATTAATTTTTTATTGATTAAAATTTTAATAATAAAAATTCGAATAAATTATTATATTAATTTATAATATTTTATGTTTATGAGAACTTCTACGGTGTCGTGAGGGCACCATTTTTCACTTAATCACAACAACTGGATTAAAAGTTTGTTACAAATATTAGTAAATTGATGTATGTAAATGGATGGGGTGGGGAGCATGGTGCCTTAACGGCACCGTAGACATTTCCTATGTTTATATATTTATCACTAAATTTTTTATTTCTAATTAATTAAGATTTTATTAATTTAATTAAAAAAAAAGAAAACGAAGGCAAAATAGAATTTTATCATCAATTTAATATTTAAATTTAAAAAATGATAAAATAATATAGAATCCCACGCCAAAATAAATTCAAGATTTTTTTGACTTTTTTTGATGAATCGGTTAACTTATCAGATATGATTTGACGTATTTTTTATGAAATGTGGCCAATATAACGAATCAAAATAAAAAATTTCTCAATTTTTTATTTTCAAATTAATATTTAAAATTTAAAAAAAATAATAAAGTATTAGATTACGCCCACCTCACCAATAAAAAATAATAAGAAAGTATTGCCAAATACCTAAAACTCAGTCCCAATAATAACACATTCTACCCTAGTTATATTGTAATGTGACAACAACATGAACTCATTCTTTCTCAGGCACTCGGCCACTCACACTGTCGACGTCCCTTCTTAAAATCTCTCACCACCTTAGTCAACATCGGCATCATCGCCGGCATCACAATCGACAACACGATAAAACACACGGAGATCCCGCCACTTGGCGTAATCGCCACCATACAAGTATCGTAAGTCGATATCAATGCGAAAAGTGCCACTCTAAGCTCAAACTGTAAAGGAAGCCCAAGTGTGAGGAAATTCATCATGTGCAGAGACATGAAGAAACCAATCGAGTTGAAAATCAAGAATAAACCGTACGCCACCGGGTTGTGGGTCCCCATCACCGCTTTCCCCGCCGTGTGGGCCCGCGGCTGCCCGGACGAGGCTGTCTTATTCTTAGCATCGGGCCAGAAATCGTCCTGCCAGACGCCACCTGGTGGGCTTAGCACGGCCTGGTATGTTGCGGTCACGATAAGTACGGCTATTACGAGCAACGTGTTTCTTGCTTTACTCGGAGAGTCTTTTATCATGTCGTATTTGAAGTAGTCTTGTAATTCCTTGGACGGGCGACGATGCGTCGTTTGTTCTTGTCCCGATAATGGGTTGTTAATATCGGGTGGATCTTGAGTCGGGTTTGGTGGCGTTTGAGGAAATGAACGAGTTTCTTGAATTGTTACGGCACCGGATAAACGGAGCATCTCCTCTATGTCCGAATCACCGCCTTCTAATATTAAGACATCAAGTGGGGTGAGACCCTTTTTGTTGAATGAGTTCAACTCCAATTTGCTCTTGTAAATGAAATTCTCATCCAACAACAAATCAAGAACCTGATCACAGCAACAAGTATGTCAGCTAAGGATGGCAAACCGGGCGGGTTAGGGTTCGTCGATCCGGTTGATACACAATATTCGCAAAAAAGAATGGCAAATCTAACCCGACCCGTCTGACCATGTGTAAATTTCAATCATCATAATAACAATATATTCAATCATCAAAACATCGCAACGGACAACACAATAACGGCCCAAAAAGGGTCAAACGGTTTAATCAGTTAACAACATCAGACAGTAGTAAATAATATTCACCTCATATTGCTTTCTTGATGCTGCAAGATGCAAGATGGTGTTCCCCTGTTCGTCCTTCCCATTCAAAACATATTCTTTGTCAGACGAAACAACAGTATGCTCACACAAAACCTTAAAAGCTTCAAACTGATTATTCTTAACAGCCAGATGAAAGCAAGATTCTCCTCGAGCAGTAACTTCCTTAACAGAATCCGAACAAACCGACAACAACTCGCTTATGACCTTTATTCTCCCTTTCACAACTGCACAATGAAGTGGAACTCTTTTTTCCTTTCCCTTCAGCAGACAAATAAAACCTCCCAATTTCAGTAACTCCTTAACAATCTCTAAATCCCCACTAGCCGAAGCTATATGCAAAGGGCTAAAACCGTCTCGGTTAAGTTCTTGGGCGAAAACGGGTGTTAGATTCAAGATTTGCTTCACGAATTCGACGTGGCCGCCATTGCAAGCCATATGTAACGGATTATCTCCGTCGGCTAAATTCGCGGCCCGTAACAGAAGTGGATCGTATTTGATCAGATTATGTAGTTTTTCAACATTTCCATATTTAGCAGCCTCAATTAGACCTCTGTCCATGGTAAGATTTTTGGAGTTGTGGATAAATTGAAGTTTTGTTTTTGTTCTTAATGAAATAGAATGTTTTTTTTGGTTCTACAACGTGCCATAAAAGTCAGCTCTTCGAAGAATTTAAAATTGTAAGGTATCATTTCAATTTTTTTTTAAATTATAAATAATGTTATTGTCTTTGATCAGGTCAATGGATGTGTGAACACTAAGAATTAGTTAAAGATTTAAGTTATAATCATTTTTTTTCTTAATTGATGGTGCAATTAAAAAACCATTGAAGGTTCAAAGTATGATATCATTCGGGATAATTAAGAAACTAACACTTTATGTTTGTAATTTACCTACAGATATCCCCTTGATGATGCAATCTAGTAAGACAAAAACAAATGCGAGCGTGTTGTTTGTAACTTGGGATTTTGTATTTTTATTTTGGAAATTAGGCTAAACCTTGGGGCACTTTGTGTAGTTAATAATATGAACCGTGTATTGATTCTAATTCAATAATAAAGTTGTACCTTAAAAAATCACGACTTACTTGACATTGATTACATAAGTACTTTATACGAAGAGCTTCTCTTATCGGTTCTTTCAAAGTAATACTTAAGGCTATTTTTGTCTTATAAGTGGACCCTTCTCCTCCCATCGTATATTATAATTGGTTCGAATATTAGCACTTCAAAATTTGATAAGTTGAATTCATCAATTTTTTAAAAAAAAAAATATATGTTTGAAAAGATAAAAATAATTTTCTCATAAAATTCATTTAAACATTAAAAAAAAAATACATTTTCTTACTTTCAAAATCTTCGACACGCATTTCAAACCCCACCTCAAAACGAAACTCAATATGAAGGATACTAGTATAAATAAAATGAATGATGCAAATTTTATCTACAATTCTAAGTGTTACAATAATCGCATTGCTTTTTTTTTTTTACGTCTTTTAATCACTTTTTGGTCATAAGTTTATTAGGGTTCATTGTTGGGGTTGTGCTCGAACTCGTAATGATGAACATAAACACGTTATTCGAAAAAAAATCGAACATGTCATAATTTTTGACAAAAAACAAATTGTTCGGAATTTTCGAACATTAATTTCAAGTTCAAAAATCTGCTGCGAACAGTCTAGTTTTTGCCAAAAAGCGAAGAGTTCTATAGAAAATCGAACATTACAGATTTGTTCTAAAATAAATTCGAACACTCCTACATTATTCATGAAACCAGAGTCGAAACCTACGGTAGTCCAGTTTTTAATTTTCCAAATATTCGTTGAAGGAACACCAATTTTACAAAGATAAGAGACTTGCCCTAGATGTTTGAACATTTATTATAATCCATCTTCTTTTTTTTTTCCCACAAAAAAACTCGAAATTTTTTTTTTATTTTTCGCGCTTTTCTTCTCATTTCTTTTCTTCTTGCTTTTCTGTACGTTTTCTTCAAAAAAAAAATTCCCTTTATTTTATTTTATAATTTTTTTTGTTCATATTAATATATTAGATAGGAGTAGGGAGTTTATGGGGGTTGATTTAGTAAAATTCTAATATATTTAAAATATTATTGGAATGTTCTCTTCCATATGGTCAACTAATCAAATTTTGGGGTGTAAATATCCGGTCCCTATTGTAGTCAAATGTGGTTTATTATTGTGTTTAGATTAGACATGTTAATCCAATTCAAATTGTCAGTTTTTTTAACTGGCGGTTACGAATCGATAATTTTTTTTAACTGGAAAGTTTTAAATCGTAACTGAATCGAACCAAAACCGATTTCGGTTTCGACTTGTACCGATTACGGTTTCGATTTTTAATCAGCGGTTAGCCATTTTTTCTATTGTTGATTAACTGGATCTTGACCGTTGATTTTTATTTTTAGATTTTTTAGAAGAAAATGAAAACAATCGATTTTTAACCGAAAATCGCCAATTTTTTGATTGGCAGTTCAAGATTTTCCCAAACCGAATCGAACCGCCCATAACCGGTTCATTGTATCAACTCATGGTCAACGACTGACCACAAATTGGAACTGGATCTACATGTCTAGTTCAAATTATCGAAAAATCCTTCACATCCAATTACGGCATCTTGTATTTAACCGACCATCATATTCATATACTTTGTTCTTGATGGAAAAAATTCGATGTTGCACTTAGGTGTAGTCTATGATGCACGGACACTTTGTTTTTGACCCCCGGGCCGATTCGGACACTCCGGGAACGCGGAGACGCGCCCGACACGTGTCGGACGCGTGTCCTATTTTTTTTTTTTTTTTTTTTTTTGAATTTTTGACAGGGGACACGGCGCGGACACGGCGGGGCAAAGGGGACACGGCCAGGACATGGCCACGACACGTTTTTTTTAATTTTTTTTCAGATTTTTTTTTTAATTTAATATCATTTTTTATTTTATTTGAGGTTTTTTAAATTATTGTGAATTAGTTTATAATTATTTTAGATGATTTATTAGAAATAAAAATTATTATAATTTAATATTTATAGAAAATACATATATTAATAATTATTTATATTATAAACGTGTCCGAGCCGTGTCGTATCCTATATTTTTAAAAATAAGCGTGTACTCGTGTTTGAGTCGTGTCGTGTCCCGTGTCCGTGCAACTTAGGGTGTAGTGGACTCACTCCCCTAATAGGGAGACACGTGTCCTATTTTTTAATATAAGCAAACCAACTTGGTTATTGGTCAAGAAAAGCCCAAAAAGCATAAAATTAATTTATATAATGTGCAAAATGGTATTAGAGTTTAGGTTTATTAAAGGTTTTTTTAGAAGATTTTATTATAATAATGTAAAAACTTTTGGTGAGAGATTCGCCCGAAGCATCGGACCAATGATTTATGGGAAAATTGTTTTTTTACTCCATTATGTTGTCCACTTTCTAATTTAGGACCAAAATATTGTCCACTATCAAAACACATACACGAAGTTGGCAAAATCATCAAAAAAGATACAAAATTATCCCGATCGGGCTTTTTTGCTGACGTGGTGTGATTCAATAATTTCTTATCATTTTTTTTTATTTTTAAACATTAATTGAACAAAAAAATTTGAGAAAGAAATCAATTTTGGTCCATTATATTGGCCACATTCCAAAAAACGTACGTGACATTGACCATTATCGAACCACATCTGCTAAGTTGGTCAATTCATAAAAAATGGTCCAAAAATATTTTTCACATTTTTTAAATAAAAAATATATATTTAATATATATTAGATATGTAAATTAAATTATATTTAACTGCAATGAAGTGATATCAAATACCTCTAATATTCAAAGATTTAAGAGAAATCCAAAAAATGGTATAAAATATCGGCAACCTTCAATATCGTCTTCAAGTGCAGATGAAAGAGAAATCAGAATCCTCTAAGAATTCCAAAAAATATAAACTTAATTTATATGATAAATATAATTTTTATGTGATATATGATATGTGGAAGTGCAATCGAACATGGTAAAAAGACGATTAATTCCGCATGTTATACATAAAAATGGGTACAAAATAATATTGTTATTAATCGTTTAAAAATGAAAAGGAAATAAAAATAATTATTAATGTAGTTTAAATAAACATTAAATACAATAATTATAATTAAAAATTTAACCTTCAAATATACAACATTAATAAATTTAATGAATTTTGATGTACTGTATGATTATGAAAACTGGAAATAAAGAAGTTCGAGGATTTAAATATAATCATTTAATTTTAACTAATGTAGAATAATTCATGGAGTTTATATATAATTATAAAATGCTTTACAAAAAAAGTTACACAATTTTTTTTGGACATGTATACAACGTAAAAAGACAAAGTAAATAATAACAACATGTTGGTATTATATTGAAAATGTGTGTTTGTTGGCCTTTTTTTTTTTTTCACATATTCTTGTAACACCGAATAGAGGTATTAGGATTTCGATAACAACAATATCGAAAATAAATACGAATTAATTAGACCAGCAAACTCACAATTGTAGATCAATTTATTTGACAAATTATTACATACATCATGGAGTATGTAATTATGTTTTATTATACTAACTTTAAGTTGCAAAGTTGTATGTTGTAACTTAACCACGTTAGTTTGCAACAATTTTGAACTACATATTCAGAAAAAAAGAAGAAATTATATTTTATTTTAGTGATAAACATCTTTGTATCATACTTTATTTAATTATTAAATAAGCACTTATTTATATTATTTTTCTTAATGAGAAGTTTTAATAATAATAATAAACTCATTCACTGCTCATTCAATTCCCATATTTTAATTCTAATACGTTTGAGATATTTCAGTAACGATATAAGCATAACTAATTAAGGTTGATTCCACCTCGAATCAACTAAATAAAACTTCAATATCTGGGCAACATCTCGTGTAGTTTTTGTAATTAGCCCAATAATTACTTAAGAATTAACACTTGGTATTTAGTAATTACAGTTTACACACCAAAAACAAAAAAAGAAAAACAAAAAGGCACCCAGAGCCCACGCGGCTACGCCTCTGGTGCTCGCGCACGTTAACCCGCCCACCTCCCCCGGCGCACGTTAGCCTCCCCTCCCGAAGCGGTGGCCTCTCATCTTTCTAGAT
>BMAC01000233.1:387705-404108 GCA_014905375.1 Phtheirospermum japonicum
GCAGGAGGTCGCCGACGACGTCGCCTCCCGCTGCCCGCCTCCCCCCCTAAGGACCGCCGTCCAGTGCCGCCACAAGATGGAGAAGCTCCGCAAGCGGTACCGCGCCGAGATCCAGCGCGCCGCCGCACACGGCGGCGTCCGCCGCTACGCCTCCTCGTGGGCCCACTTCCCGATGATGCACGCCATGGAGAAGGGCCCCAACCCATCGCCTCCTTCCTCCTCTGGCGAAGAAAACGAGAGCGATCACAAGAACAGCAGCAGCATCGAACGCATCAACCGATTTGTACAATTACAATCAGGGTACTTTTCCTGAGAGTAACGGGGGCAGCAGCAAAGTGTCCGGATCAAGATCCCAGGACGGGTCAACCCGATTCCCCCCATGGCCCCAAAACCCTAACCCTAGGTTTGCTAATTTTGCTTCTAGTAAGTTTTCGGGAGATGGGTTTAATGGGAAGGGTGAAATGAGAAGAAGGGTTGGTGAAAATTCCGAAGATAAATAACGATAAGGAATCGGGTGTAAGTGAGTTAGTTGCGGCTATAACACTCGTTGGGTGAGGGGTTTATGAGAATGGAGAAAGTGAAGATGGATATGGTTCGACAAGTCGAGGAGATGCGGATGGAGATGGAGTTGAAGAGGACCGAGATGGGTACTCGAGTCCGAGCAGAGGATTCTAGAGGCGTTTGCTAAGTCAATAACCGAGAGAAGCGCGAAACGGGCAAAAAGAAACTCGGCCAAGAGCTAGAGTTGGAAGTTTGATTAGGTGTTGGTGAGTTTGAGCTGGTGAAAGTGTGTGTTTCCATTGTGTATGTTTACTATATTTGCTCAAAATTGAAGGGTTTTTTTTTCCTTTGAATCATGTCTAGTTGTTACTTGTTTAGGCGTTTGGGTATCGGTTAGTGGTAGATTGTTGTGGAGTTGATGTAGCTTAACATCGGGTTTTGATCGAATTATTGCGAAAGCCATCATCTCAATGAATGTGTAAATTAGATTTTTATTTTGTTTTAAGTTGAGCTTTTTTTTTTTTTTTTTTTTTAATCTCACTGCAATTTCACGGATGATGATAAATCAAGAAACTGCTTTTGTGTTGGCTTTGTAAGAATGATGTAACCAAGATTTGTGTGAAAAGTGGCAAATATAGAAAAAACCCGGGGAACACAATGTTGTTGTAGCAATGAGTTCTCAGGGTTGGCAAGAGCTCTGACTCTAATATAGAGTACGAGTTATATGTGCAAATAGTATGAAAGTATTTTCATCATCATTTAAGGATGTGTATGCTTGTGTCCACAATATCAAAAAAACAAACTGAAAGATGAAACATATTCGAACGGTGAATTAATATGTTAAATTTACATTTTCAGAACCCAACCAAACACATTCTCACTTAAAGAAATATTCGTGCAACCAACCCCAGAAAACCCATTAAAAAAAATTGTTATACAGAACTGTGTCACAACACAAATATCAATTGACACATTAGAAATCAGAAATAAACCAATTTCTTCATACTCCTATCATAAAAACCTCTCAGCAGTTCATACACTAGCAAGCATAATCATAAGACAAAAGAAAGGTTCGATCCCATTTGGTGCATCACTCATTATCACTTAAGTTTCAAACTAAACTTCTGAAGATTGAAAAAACTGTTCAACATCGGTAACAACGCTTTGAGCATCATCGATTTCTGAACCTCCCTTTTCTCCAGACTCTTCCAGCTCAGCCTGCATCAGTTAGATCAAATATTAAACTATAACATTCATCCAGCCTCATAGATACTGAATGTTTCTAATTTCAACCGTGGAATTTCATTGCCACACAATGCAAGAAAACAAAATATACTACATAATATACTTGCTTGCAACCAACCTAATCACTTCAGAAACAAATCTAATTTGTACGATATCAATATTCATTATAAGATCTTCTATCTTTTCAAAGTGTGAAAAAGGGCACGAAGGGCTAGAATCCTTACTTCTTAAGTCCACGAAATTAACTACTGAATATAAATTATTTTAGAAACAGAGAAACAATGTGGATATATTTTAAGAAGTTCAATGAGTCCCCCCATCCTCAAGTGCTTACTCTTTGCCAAATAAAACAAGATATGCAAGAGTTTAGCATCATAGATTACAAAACTTATAATAGGAAGGGGAAAGAAAAAGAACTGGAACTTGGCGGCTCAAATATGCTAGGAATGCAATGACTATCAACTTTTACTAAACATCTGCAAAAACTGTTTTAAACAATGTATTGGGCTATTCACCACGAACTTGTAGCTCAAGTGGTATCACTAACTTTTTGTAAGGGTGTTGACAAGGGTTCGAACCCTAGACCTCTCAAGTTATTTGAGATTTATCTTCTACTTTCCAACCACTTGACCCAACTTATTAAAAAAAATGTATTGGGCTATTCGATTTGAAGTTGGCCGACCAAGTATCAAAACACTAGTCAAGTCAGAGTATTTAAAAGAGTACAATTGAATCTCATCTTCTTGCAAGTTATTATTTCAAATCTATCATTAATATGGTGAACAGGAAGAATTAGCAGCATCGAAAAATTTCATCAGCAGAAAGAGTAACATTATCACTTTATGAAATCACGACTTACCAAAGTGCCTTTAAGGTCGCTAAGAGCCGCCTCCAAACGCTTTCGGCAGTCAGGAACCATCATCCTTGATTCAGCCAACACATTTTCCTGAATAATGACACATCAAAACAGAGGAGGAGGAGTGATTTGATACAATCAAGATTTATCAAACCAGCAAACCATCATTTTGTCAGGCAAAGAACACCAAAGCAGTTAGTTGACTTGACCCACAGTGCACAGAAAGCTATTACTTGGGTTTAAATGAAGTTCGCTTGAACTTTAGCCTCAGTACACATTACCCCGCATGAACTTACCATTTATTTAACCTCTTTGCATTTATTCTTTATTAATAAGCAATAACTCACAAAATACACTCAAGACGACCAGAATACAAATGGCTAAAAAAAATCCCTATACACCTTACTGCAGTCCCATTAGTAACGGGATATTTTCGATTAGATTTGGTTAACCCAAACACCCTTAGACCTTCAGATTTAGAATTCATATGCCCCTGTACAGAACTACATCAAAAATCTCAACGAAATAAATCCTGATCATATAGCTGTTAGCTAATGCAACTATACCAATCTAATATGCATAAACATCAAAGTAAAAGCAACCAAAACCAACAGAAACCACATCAACCGAAAGGACGATTGAGGAATACATCAGTCGATCAGCGCAGTTAAAGTACACAACCACGCAAAAGAATGTGAATGAATAATTGGGGCAAAAACGAAATAAATAGCAATAGCGATAAAATTAGGGCAAACAAAGCAGACCTGTTGTTTGAGGTCATAGGGATCAGCCCCTTTGGACTTCATATCGGCGGTTTTAGCAGCCTCTCTTTCGACCTCTTTCTCGTAGGAATGGAGCTCCTTCATTATTCTCTTGCACGTCGATGTCTTTATCTTCAAGTTCCTCAAAGTTGCCATTTTCTGAATCCTTTCTTCTTTCGTTCTTTTAACTTGATTAGAACGCTAGCTAGGGTTTCAACACAGTACAGTAATCCAAAATGAAGAGAAACCAGAGAGAGTGTGTGTGTGTGTTTTTAATTAAAGATCCACAAGGGTTTTTTATTAATTAAGTTTTGGCAGAAAATTGCAAAATGAAGCGATTGTTATACAAAAAAAAATGGAAATAGCAAATAATTTTTTCCCACTAGTATCAAATACAACTTAAAAAACATACAATTATATTTTATTACTATCTAATAAAAAAATTCATATATTTTCATTATTCTCAAATCAAACGGAATGAAAGGTAATCAAAGGTTATTCAATGGCTACCTATTTCCTTACATTCATTTATTTATTTTTATTGAATAGTGTGGAGATGTTTTTTTTTAAAGCGAAAGTTGGATGTGTAGTGTGAAAAAATAATAGTTATGGTTGGTTGTGGAAATAATTTTTTGAGAAATAACGATAAATTAGAAAATATCATCAAGAGAAAAGAGTTAGAGAGAGCCATGAGGTTTTTTCTTATTGAATATGCGGGTGCGGATCCAGGATCATAAATTTCGGGGGCCACTTATTAAGAAAAACAAAAATATTTTTGTGTCACACTGTATAACAAAAAATAAACTCGACGACAAACAATATACTTTATCTTTAGCCGGTGAATATTCCAACCAAGGAAATAGTTCATACCAATAGGAATTGAATCGTCGAGAATTGTCAATATTATTATTTAATGGATAATTTTCAAGAATAGGTTGATATGCTTTCAGATTCAAATAAATCCGACGAACCTCTTCCTTTTGGTTAGGAGGGTACTCCCATATTTGTCGACGCAATCCTGGGTCACGTTCTAAGGAATTGAGATCAAGCTCTTCACATTCTGTATTTCTTAACCTTTTCGAAGGAGTTTCAGATGGAGAATCGTTGTTATTTAAGACTGGAGAGAGAGTTATAAGAGTAGTTGAGTCTAATTCGTTTGTTCTTTTTCTTGAAAAATAATTAGCAAGCGTAGTCGATTTTCCCATTTGAAGCAAGTAAATCCTATCGAACAATATAACTATCAATTTATCAGAAAATAAGTCTCGAAACTCCTATTGAATAAAAATAGCAATTATCACAAAAAACAAAATAAAATTATAAAATAGGGTCAATCAACCAATAAATCAATCCATATTTCATAATAAGATTCAAAATCAACATTTAATAGTCATTCATCTCATTTCTCAATCCTCAATGGATTGAAGACCCGAATTTCATTTAAAAACTCGACCAACAAATACCAATTGATATTTATTCATCTCGATTTCTCAATCCATTGTAGGTTGAAGACCCGAATTTTATAAAAATCGACCAAAATAATAAGTTAAAGATATAAGATTTTTTTTTTAAATATAAAAAAAAATCTAGAAGAGATATTCGAATACACATACCTAAACGATGGGAAAGACGACACCTGAATGTTGAGCGTTGCGTTATTTCTTTTATTTGGCGTGAGCACAAAAGTTTTTGAAATATATTTTGGTTTTATTTCCTTCTTTTTTGGTGTTCCTTTTTTTTTTTTTTAAATTCTTTCTTTGTTGTTGTTTTTGGTTTAAGCAATACTTGTGGTTGCTGCTTTTTGGTTTAATTAAAGTCTTTCCTTCTTTTTTTTGTTTGTATATGTAGTCGTCTTTCTGTTTTTCTCTTTTCTTTTTCTGGTTAAAAAAAAAAAGGGCAAAAAAGTAGTAAGGGCTAGGATTCAAACTCTATATCAATTAAAGTTTCAATGAATCAATTTACCACTCGTTCAACTCTCTTACTTGAAATCTTGTGGAGGCCATATATTATATAATCTTCATATAAAAACAATACTTATATAATAGTATAATTTTTGAAATTTTTTGCAGCTAACAAAAATATTTTTAATTTTCCTTGATAATATCATTGTTAATACGTCTTGTTTAGATTCTCACAAAATATTTTGTCAACCTTCTAATAGCGGTAAAAAATTTATATTATATGCATTTGTCATATTTTGAATTTTTTATGTTAGAGATGGTTTAGTAGCTTTGAATACTGAAATTATTTCGATTAAGAGGGCAATATATGTAACACCCCTGATCATGAGACTAATTAGGAAAGTTCAGCAAATTTGGTTGGTAAACTTATATCAACAAGATTCATCTTTTTTTTTTTTTTTGAAACCCTCTCATCAATCCTCCCCACCCACCACACCACGATACTCTTTAAATCTGCCCCTGTGAATATGAGATATTGTTTAATAATTATTTACTTTTCCAAAAAAAAAAAAAAACATGTTTCATAAACTTTCTATTCAAGTATGAAAGTATTTGAAAAAGTGACAAGATTTGGCAATATTAGGACAAATAGTTCAACTTATTTTTAAATTGTTATTTAGTTCAAATTAATGCTAAAAGTCAAAATCACCCTTGCATATAGGTGAGGAATAAATAATAAGACGAGATGTGAGCATACTCGTGATGATTAAGGGGTATTGTATCAGAATTGTTGTGCTTAAGTGAGGAAAATATTATTTATCAAATCATTTATTTTGTTGGAATTTGTTGGAGACAAATAAATTTATGGGAGTGGATAAAATAAAATACTATATAAATATATCACCTTCAAATTGGCAGAGTTGAGTTAGAATCTAGCCCGAGCCACTGCTACATCCACTCGTGCGTGTATGCCAAAATTGGTGAATTTGTAAGCTAATGGCAAAGCTCTGTGTTTAAACTAATGAACATGTTTGTTGAAATTTGAACGTTCGGTCAAAGACATTTATGATAATCAGGCCAAAGATACACCTATTGATCATTCAAGAGATGTTCAATCTGCAAGTGATATATGAGGTCCATTCAATATTATTTTCAGTAATGGTTTCCGGTTTTTTCATACTATTGTTGATGATTATTCAAGATGCACTTGGGTGCATATGCTTAAGCACAAGTCTAATACAAAGCTTCATTTGGAGAATTTTTCTAAATTAGTTTTTACTAATTTAACAAAAGATTAAAACATTAAGGTCAGATAATGGTGCTTAGTTTCTGTTTCAAGAGTTGTATTCTCATAATGGGATCATTCATGCACTCTCTCTGTCAACCTGATTCATAACACAAAACACTAGCCACTTGGTATGTATTCTTTATTAGTAATCAATTGCTCCTAATCGAAATAAAATCCTTCAGAATCTATCTCTAGAAAAATGATTTGATAACAAAGGGAAAGAACATGACATAACACAGTTTCATTTTCTCAAGTAGCTAACTATTTTCTTCATTACACTTGGACCTTCACGTTTATAGTTTCTAACTAGTCAAAATTTAAATGGACATATATGTTGGAAATAAAAATGATTTGATTACAAATGATATTGGGCTTATAATGTTTCAAATAGAAACTTAACAAGAGTATATTAGATATTAGGCCCAAGAAACCCAACTTCTTGAAGTTCTTTAAGAATGTCTTGAGAAAATATTTTTAATTTTAGATACTTTGGAGAAAGAAAAGATACGCAGAACTTATATGTAATATTTTGTTTGTTATGTAATATTTTGTTTGTTGGGCTATAGTTATTGGATAAGTAAATCATAGAGATCGGCAAGATAAACGTACTATTATATGCACGGTATTCCTCATTTTATATACCAAATAGAAATAGAAGAATATAAATAAAATACAACGACAAATTTTGAATTTCTCCATTGAATTGCTTAACATCAAAATTTTTAAATGGTTGCTCAAATCCATAACCAATATTGCATAAAATCTAGCCGTGCACACTCAAATTCCATACAATATTGCATAAAATTTACCGGCGTAAGGATATTAAAATCTGCATATTGTAGAAGGATATTAAAGAAAAATTATTTATGCTTGAATCAGGCAGAACATTGCAATAGAAGGATATTACAGAAAGAAACCATAGTTTTTTCATATATTCTCAACCCTATTTTACGTCTCCTCATAACATACTTATATGAAACTTCTTGCATATATAATTAAATACATGGCCTATTGTGGTCTAACCAGTTCCGCTGGTCATTAACCCTTATTTTGATTATGTCTTACATTTTACCAATTATTTATTCAATTTAAATTAAAATAAATTGATTGTTTTTCAAAAACTAAAATTAAAATAAAATTGATTGTCCGTCTTTATATCCTAGAAAATGATTCTAAATCTTCGATGTCCATATTCTCAATACACATATCTATATGTTAGTCTACTTATGCCATGAATCCATGCAAGATGTATGTTTGGACCATTGAAAGTTGTTGGTCCCATTTTGCGAATCACTTGTACTAACATTGTCTTTACTCTTGAACATATTCCAATCCCTCAAAACCATCTTCAAATCCGCGACCTTGGCTTTGATACTTCGACAACAATTGGCATGGACAGTGGCAACTTGGTTAACATCTCGACTGTCTTTGCAAAACCCGCTGAAATATAGGGTGTCGAGAAATCTCGTATTGAGACCTAATTTTTCAAAAACACCACCTCTGACTAAGCTCACTAACACATCTTGCTCTTTCATTCCTGTTGCATTCGTCCTCATGTCGTACCATGTTTGAAACAACGATACGGTTTTTTTGTTGGATCGGATAAAATAAAACCCCGTGTTGATTGGGTTTTCATTTGAGGTTGGGTTGCCATTAAAGATATCTGTGCTTATTTGCAAGTCTAAGGTTTGGTTGTAGCTCAATATGGTAAATGGGTTCCTTAGCCATAATACATCTGTGTCCTGTAACATAAATAAAATAAAAAAGGAAATTAAAAAAAAAATATATGCTTATGACTCTATTTTTTAGAATTCTCCACGCAAATTAGTACGTACTACTCAAAAGACTCAATTTGTTGACAAATTCAAAAGTAGTTGAAGCACACTTAATTTAATGCCGATAATATTGAAATTAAATTTTGAATTGTACCCACATACGACTTTTATTATTTTGGAGGTAAGTACCCATATACGACTTGGTCATGCTAATATTAGTTAATTTTCCTTTATACATCTTTCATCTTTGGTTACTTATCAATTTCTTTGGATATTCAATTGACGAATTTTAGAAAATATCCGTGATTATCATCAAATAATATTCAGTAAATTGATAAATTTATAAAAAATGTCAAAATAAAAATAAAAAATTAAAGTACTTTTTTTATTGACATGCAGAAATCAATACTTTCTTATTATTTTCTTTACTTTAACATTAAATTAAACTAAAAAATATGAAAAAAAGAAATCATGTTGATTCATTATGCTGGCTACAGGGCGGATCTAGGGGTGCCCCCGTCCGGGGCACAACCCTTTTATTTATTTTTTGAGTATTAATTTCTAAAGGAAAAAAATTAAAAAATAAAAATTATATGTACTTTGTTACGGAAAAATAAAATTGGGCTAGGGGAAAGATTAATTCTCAATTCGGCTAGGGCTAGTTCGTCATCCTAGCTACGCCCTGGCTGGCTACATTTCAAAAAAGTTTTGTCATAGTCAAATCACGTCTAGGTTTTTTTTTCCTAACGTGACGTGATTCTATATTTTCTTATCGTTTTTCTATAACTATAAACATTAAATTGAAAATAAAAACATGTTTATCTTTTATTTTTAAATTAATAAGAAAACAATAAAACCAGAGATACAAATAAAAACATAAAATTAATTTATAAATTATAAATTAAATATAGAAAGTTATGTGAAAAAAATTGATTATTAATAAAAAAAAAAACTAACCAATACAATTAGAGATAAATATAAAAACATAAAATAAATCTTAAAAAAGTTATAAAATAAAATACAAGTTTTTTGTTTTAAAAAATCAGATTTTTTTTTCAGAATTAACTATATATTTACATGTTTTTTATACCCACGTCGTGTTTGCTATATAAAAATCAAGATATTAATTTGTATTGCACGAAAATGAAAATGGAAAATAACGAAATAATAATTTGACCAAAACGAAAAAAGAATAAGACAACGAAGAAGAAAAAATGAAGAAGTAATAAATTTCCACCAAGCTTCCCAATAAATTGCTCTACTCCACGTCTCTTACATCTTAATTTCATCATAATTTCTACGGGTAACCGCGTAAGATCCAATATAACTAGTCAAGAAATCAATATTCAAAAATTGCTAAGCGCCAAAAATAAATTAGTTTTCTAAAAATAGGATAACTTAATTATAGGATTAGTGGGGTAGATATAGGATAACTGAATTAGAGAAAAATGTAAATGATCAATTAGAGATAAGCTAATAGGAGAGAATTTATTGGAAAATAGAGCCTACGCAGGAATTTATATTTATTGAACAGTGGGAACAATTTATGTGTGTAAGTGTTGGTATCATATTTATTATTGTATGAAATATTCATATTTTTCAAACAGAAATTTAAAATTGTAAAAAGTCTTGCTTTAGAAAAGAAAATATTACATTATTTTGAAAAATATAATTTTCACTTTAAAATATATAAATATTATCTTAAAAAAATGATCATCTATTAAAAATGGTATGTCTTACGTTTCACACAAGTTTATGCGATTGTATGTACCAAATATATTATTACCATTATCATATATATATATATTACTATGCCCTAATAGTGTTACGTGTAGCATGCATATTAGAATTATCCGTACGAATAAGTTTACCTACGTGTCAATCCAACGACCATTGTCTTACTGAATTAAATAAGAGAAATGAGTTGTAAGCCTAATAGCCTATATAGATTATAGAAACTTAACGAAGGCATTCACATTAATATATTTCCTAGAGTAGCTAAAATGCAATAAATGGTGACTAATTAATTTGGAAAAGCACTTGTAATCCTCTTCATATTTGTTAATGCAGCCAACAAATTAAGACAAAACATATACTTTCTCCAATTTAACTCTACACGACAAATTCTAAATGGTAAGTAAGTGCATGTGTTACAATTACTCTATTATACCAACTCAAATGCTATCTAGGTCAATAATAATATTTTGACACTAGTTTAAAATTTAATTGTTAACCAGAGATTTCATGCAATACCAAAAATCTCAGAATTAGTCTTTATGGTGTACCACCATAAAATGTATTTTAGAGAAAAACATAATAATATTTTAACAAATGCATACTCAAATGAACACAGGAGATGCTCTTATTTCTTGATGGGTAAGCTTCCTTTGCAATAATATATTTTCCAAATATATTCTAGGCGTAAACGAATTGAATCGAGTTGAGCGCGAGTTTAAATCTGCTCGTGCTTGAGTTCAAACATTATATACAAGTACTTGACTCGAGCTCTGTTACCAATATTGAAGCTCGGGCGTGAGACTTTTTTCTTTTTTTGATTTTTTTGATTTTTTTTACTTTAAATAAGAAAATATAATATGTATAAATAATATATAATATAAATAAATAAATAAAACATATTATCAATCTATCTATACATACATACATACATATATACATACATACATACATACATATGTCTGTGTTTGTGCGCGCGCGCATTGACTCAAGTCGGCTTGTGAGCCATCATGCCAATATAAATGAGACTTGAGCTTGGATCGTTTTAAATTGGGTCGAATTCGAGTTTGATCAACACCAACTTCGAGCCGAATTTTGATCGAACTGCTCGCGAATGGTTAACGAGCGGCCCCACTCATTTCCATCCATATTAGTAACAAAGTCTGGAAAATACGAGACTGTGGTATTTTTCCTTGATTATATATAGTTCTAACTTTTAACTTGTAAATGAACTACGTTATCTCCTATCTAACAAGAACAAAATACATAACAAATTTAAAATAGCATTAAAATTCCTAAATGTATAATTTTGCATTTTTGATCACATACTTTTATCTCATTTAAAACTAATTAACACACACACCTCCTTTTCGATTCTACATTTCAACAAACAAACAAAATAACCATACTCTTTATATTACGGGAAATACTCATCTATTTATAGTAGTGAGCATAAATTAATATACGACATAATTTTCTTTTTTTTTCCTGAAAAGAAAAGCAAATGAAAAAAATCAGAAAACAAGAATTAAGAAGACGCACCGTGAAGATGAAGCTAAACCCTCTGTTTAGAACATCCAATAGAAAGCGAGTCCTCTGCCACATCATCTCTATAAACCCCTCCGTCATGTATACCTTCTCTCCGGCGAAGTCATCGCCGCCGCCGCCGTCCCCCGCCAGCCTGTAACAGTTCAGCCGCCGGAACTCACACCTTTCATGGGCCGCCTGATCCATGGACACCACCAGCAACTGGCCCAATAGCGGCCTGGTCCCCTCTCCGGCCCAAAAGCCCTCCAGAAACAGATCAAACATCGCCGGATACTCATCGCTTTCCACGTAGGCTTTGTTGACTACGGCGATGGTCAACGTCTTGTTCGCCGTTGAAGCCTTCTCCAACGCTATTTGGAGCTCATCTTTTTTCTGTAATAAAATAAAAAGACTTAATTGGTAAATTAATAAAATTAACTGAAGAAATTAATTAATTAATTAATTAATTAATTAGCATAATTAGTTTTACGTACCGAGTTGTTGTTTGCAGTTAGATTAGATGGATGAATTTTCTTCTGAAAGAACAAGGGTTTGTAGATTAAGGGTTTCCAAGAACATAGAATAGTAATAATAATGATAATAATTGTTGCTAAGAATAAAGAGAGGATTAATGCAAGATTTGTGATGGAATATTTCTTGGAGTAATCCATGCTTAGTTTCTTGAATCTTGTTTGATGGTGCAATTAAATTGAATGAATTCTTGATTTAATGAGGATTAGGAAGTTATAGAGTTGGAGAGTCATGCAAGGCGCATCTGAAATATCACTATCTTTAAAATGTGTTTTTACTTATATAGGAATTGAACTGGTCTCTTTTATTAGAAATCACTATATGATGTCATGTATGGTGTCATGATATCTATGTATATATAAATGAAATAATTATATGATGTCATGTTGGGTGTCATGATATCTATGTATATATAAATAAAGAGAGGGCTATTTTTAAATAGGAGTGGCCTATTTTTTCAAAAATATAAAATAAAATTTTATTATTAGTAATTTAAGTCCAATATTAATATTTTTGAAGGTTGAAAATATTGATTATAATTATTATTTTTAATATTTCTCTAAACTATATTAATGATCATTTGTGATTCTTTAAAAATTAAAATTTTTATTTTGTGCCCATTTGTTATGTATAGTATATAAAATTAATTGTGTTTTGATGATTTTCGATTTCCATGTATCATATATAATATAAAAACTTTTATATATTTATCTCAAATAATCAATATCAGATAAATATAAAATATGTTTTATGAAAAAAATGAATATTGAGTTCAAAATTATTATCGAGTACAAAATATTGTTCTCATTATTCTTATCAATACAGTTATTTTTTCCTCATTTTTCTAATTTTTTCTTAAATTTTGATATTTAATATGATATCTAAATTTTATTTTTGTTGTTGTTATTTTCAAGGCATTTTGTGTTCTATTTCCACTTATCCAACCAAATTACCCGTGCAACCCAAAACCATTTGGCTTTTATATATATATATATATATATATATATATATATATATATATATATAAAATTTATAATTCACACTTACATGTGTGTATATGTTTCGTGAATCACAGAGGTGCAACATTAGTTTCTAGTTAGAGGGGAGATAACTATGTTTAGTATTATATATATAAAAGAGAAAATAGTAAAGTAATAAAAGGTTAAAAAATAGCATCACCATGATGTTGGCATCTTCTTATGTATCTATATATTAAATATATTTTAGTCCTTATAGATAACGACTTGCAAAAAGTCATGTAAGTTAAAATCATGCTTGATTTCGTCAAAAAGAAAAAAAATCATGCTTGATCAATCGTGGTCAAGTCCCTTTAGTTGAATTGGTTATTGGAAAAGGTTCGCATTTTTGGTTGTGAAAATTCAATATTGGGTAACTCGAATATTAAAGTGCGAATGTTTTTTGAACTTATAGAACTTTTTTGCTAATGTCAAGACGTGACTACTTACATTACATGACGAAGGTTGTATATTTAACACGTTTGAGATGATGAATTTAAAATAAATACGGTTACGCTAAAGAACATTAATTTAATATTGAAGACGGTGTTAGTACTAATTGTTAGAAACACGCATTAGCTAGTCAACAAGAAATTAAGTTACAAAGGTTTTCCAAGATCTATAAAAGGTATCCATAAAGTTATCAGATATAAATGATGAATGATAATTAATCCATGAAAGCGAAATACTTCATGATCCATAAATTTAGAATTTTTTATCAAGACTTCTTGAAAATCTCAAGCTTTTGGTAAACTTGGGAGTACTCCTATGGAATTGGATATTTTAAAATTCCGTATAAGTCCAAGTATCCTCATATATAATTACGTGGATTTTATAAAGTTTTAGTGTTTTAATTTGGAATTTTAATATTCTATATAATTTTAGTATCCTCAATTCATAGTAAACTAGTTTAATACTCGTATGTTACACATGATTTATTAAAAGATGAATATAAAAAATAGGCAAAATTGCAGAATAGTCCAGTAACTTAGGAATTTGGCAGTTTAATACCACTAAATATATCTAGTGTCAAATTTACCTAAACTTATAAAAAGATAGCAATTTAATTCCAATATCGCTGGAAAATAAAAGTTCGCAGGATTCTTTCGATTTCCGGCGAAAAATGTTAACTTTGATCAATTTTAACAAAGTCAATGCTGATGTGGAATAAAAATAATTAACAAAATTATTTAAAATTAGAAATTTATTTTAAGAATCTTTTAAATTATAATATTTAAAATAGATGGAAAATATATTATAAAATCTGAGATTTGATAAATATGTCAAAAAAATATTATTTAAATATAAGTTAAAACAAAACTTGAAAATATTTTAAAAATTCATTTTTATGTAATATGTAAAAAAAAAATTAATTAAAATATAAAATAAAATAAAATTTGGAAAATGGTTTTATAAGGTTTTTGAAATTAAATTGAATATGCAATGAAGTATTTTTATAAAATCAAAACAGAATATGGGTAAATATCTATAAAAAAAATTTGAGAATATTTTTATATTCAAAAATATTTATAATATTTATAATAATTTCAGGTATTATAAAATAATTTTTTAGATTTATCTTAAAATATTATCTTTTCATATGCAAAATAATTTCTTCTATAAAATATTTTCTGGATGTTTTTAATTATGTATTTTAATAGAGTGTTTCACATATTTAAAAAAAACTAATTATTAATAAATATTTTTTCATATGTAGTATTGATTTTATATTTTTTTTACATATTTCAAATAATTTCAAATTTTATAATATATTTTCACAGATTTTTTTAATTTTATATTTGAATAATATTTTTTTATATTTAAAATAGTTTCAGATTTTAAAATATTTCCCTAGATTTTGTTTTAAATTTATATTTTAATAGTATTTCTTAGAAATTTAAAATAATCTCAAATTTTATAATATGTTTCCCATCTTTTTGTTTAGTTTTTTAATTTAAATAGTTTTTTAAAAATTATTAAAATTTGTAAACAAATCTATGATTTTGTTATAATTTTTTTAATTTTTGTTATTAGTTTTTGCCACATCAGCATTGACTTGGTCAAAATTGGTCAAAGTCAACATTTTTCGCCGGAAAATGAAAGAATCCGGCGAACTTTTTTTTTCCAGCAAGATTTGGGTTAAATTGCTATTTTTTTGTAAGTTAATGGGTAAATTTGCTACCAAGTATATTTAGTGGTATTAAATTGCCAAGCCCCTAAGTTACTGGGGCTGTTTTACAAATTTGCCTAAAAAATATTTTTGATCATTATAGAGTTTTTCAATCTATAAATAAAAATTCAAAAAAAATCGTATCATCAACTCGTGTCTTGTACCGATGTCTTGTTACTATTTATTTACTATTACTTTTTATTGTTAAATAATTTTTTATTTTAACATTTACATTAGATTTGTTAATAATTTTTTATTTACATACTTAAATAGATTCAAAACTTGTCACACGCTCGACCCGTGTCTAATTTCTATAATTAGTTATTATTATTAAATATTTTAATATTTTAATATTTATATTTAATTTTATAATAACTTTCAATTACATACTTATAAAATTTCAAAAGATGTCATATTCACAACCTGTGTCGTATTGTACCGGTGTCTAATCAGTATTATTCGTTATTATTATTAAAATGTATATTTCTTATGTTCAGATTGTAATTGTTAAGAAATTAGTTACATACTTACATTAAAATAAATAACTCATAATTTATTTATATTATATATTTGAAATCCTAACTATAAAAAAACTTAAACTATTATTATAAATAAAACTTATTTAGATTATTAATAAATAATTAAGATTTCTTTTAATTAATATTACCTTATAAGTAATTTTTATCTTTTAATTAAAATAAGTAAATTTCTTTTTCTAATTATATATGACTTTTTATATAATTATATTAGAAGAATAAAGAAGATATTGAATTAGGAAAAATATAATAATTTTTTTTATTAAATTGGGTAAATATAAAAAAAGAAAAAAATAAGTTAGAAAAAATGTAATAAAAGAAAATATAAGAAATTAGGTAGATATTAGAAGTCCTATTTTTTTTAGTAAGTCTCAAATTCTCCAAAATTTTCCAAATAAACAAATGAATCAACAGAAAATTACACGTCAACCTAAAGATTTATAAGTAGACACGTAGGATAAAAACATTTTTGTTTAGTATATAGGTGGAATATATATATATATATATATATATATATATATATATATATATATATATATATATATATATATATATATATATATAT
>BMAC01000233.1:453467-478467 GCA_014905375.1 Phtheirospermum japonicum
AAAGTCACTCACAAATGGGTCTCCTTCCTATGTGGGACTTTTCATATACCAAATGGAAATCCCACTCCCTCTTGAACTTCCAAATTTATTTATTAAATGTCCAACTTTGAACATTGATTACTCACTCATCCCATCATGGATTTGTGAAAGTAAATATACCACGTTCATCTACTCACAACGTAGATTAAGAATATGAAGCTTGTTTTCAAAAACAACGAACTTTCCATATTTGGAATATTGGACCAAAGTTACCAAGAATAACCTTCCAAATATCCAAATCCCCAACAATCCCCCACATGAGTGTAGATCAATATTATGATGCATGTGACTCAATCTGCTCAGTTTCCACATGAAACATTACCACATCTGGACAGGTAGCTTTTGACTTCGAACCTTTCCGTAGTGAAATACCATCGGATAAACCCACGGCCTAGTTGACCGAGTCATTGAACTATTCCGAGTCCAAGCCTACCAAGACAATGATACTCACATAGTAACTCTTACGCCAGTTCTGCAAGTTCTATGTTGTGTCCATTTTGGCCTTGGACACTCTTGGATTCGTAAGCGCTTCGGGCGAGGCGCCCACTCCTCTACACTTAAATAGATGACCTTGTCTATCAGAAGTATCCTGCTATACTTCACCCTTATAGGTATAGATCGTCATTAAAAGTCTAAGACTTACCCTATGCCACGGTCATCAGGATATCACTTGGATATGCTCTCTGGGGAAATAGGTTTAGCTCATGTCTAGGTACCAAGTGTTCAAGGAATAGAACAGTCCAAAGCTTTGTTTTTCCCATTGAACCAAGTTCTTGGGATCTCCAGTCATCATGGTTGGGTTTTCACTAAGGACCACTCCTTTGTGTGGACTTTAAGCCCATTCCCTCTAGCATTACATAGAATTGATCTCGATTTATACTTTTCGTAAACGGGTCCGCTAAATTCTCCTTCGACCTCACATAGTCAATGGAAATTATACCTCTTGAGATCAATTCTCTAAAGGTATTATGCCTCCAACGAATATGTCACGACTTACCATTATACATCTCACTATAAGCCATTGCGATAGCAGCTTGATTATCGCAGTGTATCATAATCGGTGATACTGGCTTACTCCAGCATGGAATATCTTCGAGAAAATTTCGAAGCCACTCAACTTCTTCACCAGCCTTATCCATGGCTATGAATTCTGATTCCATGGTGAATCGGGCTATGCATGTCTGTTTCGTAGACCTCCAAGACACAGCTCCTCCCCCAATGGTAAACACGTACCCACTTGTGTTGTGTGAATCCTTGGAATCCGATATCCAGTTGGCATCACAATACCCTTCCAAAACACCTGGATATCTTGCATAATGCAGCCCATAACTCTGGGTAAATCTTAAGTATCGCAATACTCTAATCAACCCTGCCCAGTGATTGTTGTTCGGATTGCTCGTGAACCTACTTAGTTTGTTCACCGAATAAGCTAGATCGGGCCTCGTACAATTAGTCAAGTACATTAGACTCCCAATGATCCTAGCATAATCCAATTGTGTCACTGGATCACCTTTGTTCTTCACCAAACGAAGGTTATCATCAAAAGGGGTTTTAGCAGTCTCACTATTCAACGCATTAAACTTTTTAAGAACGTTCTCCACATAATGAGACTGAGACAATATTATGCCACTAGAATTTCTTATGATCTTGATCCCAAGAATCACGTCAGCTAACCACATATCCTTCATATCAAAATTGTCCTTCAACATGTTTTTGGTATTCGTGATCACATCACTAGAATCACTAAGAATCAACATGTCATCAACATACAGACAAACAATGACAAAGGAATTAAGCGTGTTCTTTACATAAACACACTTATCACATTCATTTATGCAAAAGCCATTGGACATCATCACAGAATCAAACCTGATATGCCACTGCTTTGGTGCTTGTTTCAATCCATATAACGATTTAATAAGTTTACACACCTTATTTTCTTGACCCGGAACTACAAACCCTTCAGGTTGTTCCATGTAAATCTCTTCATCTAGCTCAGCATTCAAAAAGGCTGTTTTTACATCCATTTGATGAATCTCAAGATTGTGCAGAGCAGCAATCGCCAATATCACTCTAATCAAAGTGATCCTCGTTACAGGTGAGTAGGTATCGAAGAAGTCGTATCCTTCTCTTTGTTTAAATCCTTTGGCTACTAGCCTTGCTTTGTACTTATCGATAGAGCCATCGGCCTTATACTTCTTCCTAAGAACCCACTTGCATCCAAGGGGTTTCGTTCCTTGAGGAAGATCCGCCAACTCCCATGTATGATTCTGCATGATTGAATCAATCTCCGAATTTATAGCCTCCTTCCACATAGGAGCGTCCGGACTAGACAACGCTTCTTGAATGGAGCGAGGTTCATTATCTAACATATAGATTATGAACTCTGGACCAAACGTCTTTGCAGTCTTAGCCCTCTTGCTTCGCCTAAGTTCACCATCATCACCATCTTGTGATGCACCTTGAACTACAGGCGGTTCATCTTCACGAGTCCTCTTGTTAGACATCTCGTTACTTTCCTTACAAGGATATATATGTTCAAAAAACACTGTATTCCTTGACTCAATAGTCGTTGCCTCAGTTACATCAGATATCTCTGATTTGTGTACTAGGAACCTATACGCAGCACTGTTGTGTGCGTATCCGATGCAGATACAATCGACCGTCTTAGGTCCTATCTTCACTTGCTTTGGTTCAGGTACACGTACCTTAGCCAAGCACCCCCACACTTTAAAATAATCGAAAGTATGAGCTTTACCTCTCCATAACTCATATGGAGTTTTTTCCCTTCCTGTGTGTGAGGTAACCTGTTTAGAACATGGTTGGCGGAAAGAATCGCTTCCCCCCACATGTTAGGAGGTAACCCTGAACTTATAAGAAAGACATTCATCATCTCCTTCAAAGTTCGATTCTTGCGTTCAGCAACGCCATTTGATTAAGGTTTATAGGGAGCAGTCATTTGATGAATTATACCATATTCAACACACAACTTCCGGAACGGAGAAACATACTCTCCACCTCGATCACTCCGAATTGCCTTAATTCGAGAGTTCAATTGATTTTCAACTTCATTCTTGAAGACTTTAAACGCATCAATTGCTTCATCCTTGCCTCTTAATAAATAAACATGGCAAAACCTTGTGCAGTCATCAATAAAAGTAATGAAATACTTTTTACCACCTCTAGTTTTCACAAGTTTCATATCACAAATATCAGTGTGAATTAACTCTAGAGGAGCCGAACTTCTTTCAACCGGGTTAAAATAAGCTTTTACCATTTTTGCTTCAACACAAATTTCACACTTGTGTTTTGAGTCAAACTTTACGTTGTTTAGTAAATTCGCTTTTACCAATTTCTCTATCGATTTAATGTTGACGTGTCCAAGTCTAACATGCCATAAATCACATGACTCAACAACATACGAATAAGCAATGACTTTATTATTAATAACTGGGCGTTTAGCCATTACATTCAACTTAAAAAGTCCCTTCTCGAGGTGACCTTTAGCTAGAAACTTCCCACTCTTGGTGAGAACAACTTGACCAGACTCAAAAACTAGCCTAAACCCATGCTGGACAAGTAGGGACCCAGAAACAAGATTCTTCCTAATATCAGGAACATGCAGCACATCCTTCAAAGTCAATTCCAGACCAGACGTCATCTTCAGCAGCACCTTACCAACTCCAGCAACTTTAGCAGTCGACGAGTTAACCATATGGAGACTCCTTTCAGAAACAGGGGTATAGTCAGAAAATACCTCTCGATCAGAGCAAACGTGATAAGTAGCTCCAGTATCTATGAACCATTCTCTTGGATTATCAACCAAGTTAGCCTCCATCACAACCGCGCAAAGATCTAACTCGGGCATCTCTTCAGTGATGACGTTTGCTGCATTCCGACTGTCCTTGCGTGGTTTTCAGCAATCTTTCTCATGTGTCAAGGCTTACCACAGTTGTGGCAGTTACCTTCGAACCTCTTGGCCTTCTTCTGAATCACTTTGCCTTTGCCATGGCCTTGGTGCTTGCGCTTTTTCCCAGATTCAGCTTCCGCCAAGTGAGCTTTTGCCTCCATCATCGAGGTCTTGCCGTACTTCGTCGTGGATTGTCTATTTCCTTCCTCGACACGCAGCTTGACAATTAGCTTCTCCAAAGTCATTTGCTTTGACTTGTGCTTGAGATAGTACTTCAAATCTCTCCAACTCGGTGGTAGCTTCTCAACAATAGCCATCACTTGGAAGTTTTCACACACGTGCATACCTTCAGCATGTATGCTTTGCAAGATCATTTGCAACTCTTGGAGTTGACTCATCACAGTTTTCGAATCAACCATAACAAACTCCAAGAACCGTCCGACAATAAACTTCTTAGTGCCGACGTCATCCATCTTGTACTTATTTTCCAAGAACGTCCATAGTTCTTTAGCGGTACTCTTGACCGAACTATAAACCCCAAACAGCGCATTGTCCAATACATTCAGAATATAATGCATGCATAGATAGTCCCCTCGTGTCCACGCATCAAGGGCGACTCTACGATCGAAACTCGCATCGTCAGCACTCACAACAGGTGCATCCTCGATCAGAAATCGAGACAAATTCAAGGTAGTTAAATAAAAACCCATCTTTTGTTGCCAAGTTTTAAAATTGTGACCATTGAACTTTTCAGGGCGTTCGGCAGGTGCAGCAACAGTGGCGGGAATCGCAGTACCGAAAGGGATCGAGCCAGAACCGGAACCAAAGGTGAATGGAGCAGACTGCGAGGGACAGGCGGAGAACAGACCGGATGATCCAGTGCCGAAGGAGGGCATCGAGGAGTTCGTATTCGCAGGTGCAGTCGAGTTCGTCATGGAGGGCGCGGTCGAGGAGGTTGAAGCAGGCAGCGTCGAGTTGTTCGTTGCAGACGTGGTATCCATCAGTTCAAATTACAAACAAGAATCTTAAGCTATTGGGATTACAGCAATAAACTTGGGATAACAGCGAGGAATATTTCAAACTAATTGAAAACAGCAAACAGCAAACTGTAAGAACAAATAAATAAAAGCAAACGAAAGATGTCGAGGCAAGCGGACTCTTTCCTTAAGATTCTTATTGCCCCGTACTACGTGCTCGCGGTTGAATGGCAATGAATCTCCCAAAATACAACGACGAATGGAGCTGGACGGAGCAGTCGACCCAGGCAACCTGGCGAACGAGAACTGGGCAGACAATTGAGCAAAAACACTAATTGCAAGACTATATGATGCGTGAGGCAAGTATGAAAATCGTGAGATGCTTATGATTTTCGGATGCTGAAATACACTGCAGGAGGGGGGTATTTATAGTTGTAAGAGGACCAATAATTAAGGAAGGATAAACATCAGGAATTAGGATTCATATACAAGTCTGATTCCTATTCTTTCTCTCCAAGAAAGACTGGAATATTTTGGAACTGGTCCAGAACGTAAGCCCAGACCCAGTTAGACTATACGAACCACAAACCACGTGCGCGAAAAAGCGCGAGAATGGTCGCGAGCCACGGGCCTCGGGCCCGAGCCGAGCCGTGCCTAGCGGGCGGGGGGGAGGCGCGAGTGGAGGGTTCCCCACCCCACTCAACTTGTAACCAATACCCATTTCACTTCATTTAATAAAGCCACTCACAAATGGATCTCCTTCCTATGTGGACTTTCCATATACCAAATGGAAATCTCACTCTCTCTTCAACTTCCAAATTTACTTATTAAATGTCCAACTTTGAACATTGATTACTCACTCATCCCATCATGTATTTGTGAAAGTAAATATACCACGTTCATCTACTCACAACGTAGATTAAGAATATGAACCTCGTTTTCGAAAACAACGAATTTTCCATATTTGGAATATTGGACCAAAATTACCAAAAATAACCTTCCAAATATCCAAATTCCCAACAAAGTCTACATCATGAATTGCTCATAATCCTGCCCTACAAACATTATGCCAACATTCACCGATAAAACACCATCATCTTTCTGTTTCTCTCCCAAACACTAGGGTCAATTTCCACACCCATCTGATTTTCACAATTTAAACAAAAAAATTTGTTCCAAATCCTCCACACCATTCCCACATAAACAACAGATATGATCAATAACTATACCCCTTTTTTGAATATTAACTCTAGTTGGCAACAAGTTACAGTTAAAAGCATCTCAACAAATAGAAGATTCAAGCAACTAAGTTCACTCGAATATTCAAGAATTCAACAAAAAAGTGTAATCTCTATAAATTTCTCCAAATTATGGTAACCTACCATCTCCATCCCATTTGTTCTCGGTATGAATCATCACTGCAAACTCAAATAACAAAAACTAAATTAAATTAAATAAAAATTATCAAATGTCAAGAACCCAATTAATGCATATCATTCAATTCAACAAACACCACCTTCTAGCCTCCAAAGTTGGTAACCAATTGACCCATCAAACCCCCAAAAAATGTGACCCAAACTAAGCTTTAAAAAATAAATGAACGTGATGATGTATCTACTATCTATTTGATATATGTAACTGGACTTTTTACTAACCATTGTAGCTACCCTAAAAAATGAATTGAAGCTAAAAAGTGGGAAATAAATAATTATGGTTAGAAATGGGAAGAAGAGCGTTTAAAAAGTCAGTACTAGTAAATAATAATGTTATTTATTAAAAAAATAAGTGTATATTTTGTAATTTCTCCAAAAAAAATTGTTTTCCCATTTGGCAGGTGTGAGTGAGCACTTTCACTCTTCTGGTTACAATAATTGTTGTTGAAGATAAAGCCCAAGCTTATGGGCTGGGTTTCTTTTTATTTTATATTTTCCAAGCAATAAAAAGCCCATATTAACATTTTACTGCATTTTTACTGCGGAACAGAAGTAAATCATACTTGGCTCGGGAAAAAAAGTCAAAAGAAGAAGAAGCAAGAAGACAGAAAGATTATCGCGAACACAGAAAGAGCAAGAGCGGGTGAGAGAGAAGAAAATGGCGTCGGCAAACACACAATCAGTGTCATACCCAAGCGCGGCTCGAATTTCCGATTCGGAATGTTACCCTGCTTACACGGCCTCCCTTAAATGTAAGCCCTTCACGTTATTTACCTTTACCTGTTTTGGGGGTTTTGCCCTCTTTTTTTTCCCCTTAAAAGCTCAAATTGATTGTAGATTTTGAATTTGTGACAAATCTGTAGGTTTTCGTGGTAATTTTGGATTTTCAGTGAAAACCTAGAAAATCCCTTGCCTGGAGATTTAAATTATTGTCGTTTCAGATAGTTATATACGTAATTTGATTTTGTCGCTGTATGTAAAATGTTTTTGTATGTATCGATTCACTTCTTGGTGTGCACCTGATTTTGTGTTAGTGATATACTGCAAATCTGGGCTAACAAGTGATTATACCTTGGGAATCTTTTTTAGGAGAAGTCAAATTTTGTATGTAGAGAAACTTAAGGGTGCGGATATTGGCACCCCAAAATTTTATGAGTTCACCCCTTGTTTTAAATTCGGGGTGTTCGGATGAAATTTTCGAACATTGTGTTCATGTTTGGACTGAGATTTTGAACACATGTTTACTGTTCAAACTTTTTTTTCGAAGATGTGAGAAATATGGGGTGAAACATGGTATTCGAAGATTTCATCTGAACACCCTGATATTTAAAACACGGGGTGAATTCAAAAAAAATCGGGGTGCCAATATCCGTGCCCGAAACTTAATTGTCTAAGTGCTATGGTACCATGTTTGTGATTCGATCATGTGGAAAATTATGTTCATGTGTATTTAAGAATTAGTGTCTTTTATATCTTCGCTGATTGCGAACAAATCATAAATATTGACAGCCTGACCGTTTACTGATCTCTTACAAAAATTGTACCTATCACTTCTATTTATCTGTGCATATTATCCTTTCTTAGTTCCTTGTAATAGTTTTGCCTGGTTTCAATAATTTTGCCTTTTTATGTTGGTCTACGAGGAAGTATGGATGATTGTGGTCTATTAATATATTATCGGTGTAGAAACTCTGCAAACGACTTTTTTTTTGTGTGTGTGTGTATGAAGGCTAGTTGTGATTGGTTCTGCATTTGTGGAATTAATTTCTCATGAGATATCAAACTTAACTATTGTGCCTTTCTGACATTGCAGGCTTAGAAGTATTTAGCAGTGATAAGAGTAAATGCCAAGAACATTTCGACATATACAAGGAATGCAGGAAAAAAGAGGTATAGAGTACAAAAAAAAAACTTTTCAAAATTACAAATACCCTCTTAAAATATAAACAAATGTTAATTGGAATTTGTTATTCCGACACAACTTTTTTTTTTATTAAATTAGGCTAAACCTTAGGGGTATTTTGTAATTAACCCCTAACATAATTGTTGCGTTTGGAAGCTGTTAAGTTTTCGCATAATCAGGTTTTTTTTTCTTGCTTGTTGACAGAGAGAAGCACGGTTAGAACGCAATCGGAGCCGATCTCTCTTCTCATGAGATCTTTTGGTTCATAAGAACTACCTGTAACAGTGTAACTCTTAGGATATGAACACCAGGTGATATATGTTCCACATATATATCCACTTTTTTTTTTTTTGCTATACTCGTAGTGTCAGATTTCTGAATAATGGAATGCCCTTCATTTTATGTTTCTATATGTTCTAAAAATCATCGTTCTTGTTCATTCCAGACGCGATGTCTGACCTTTTTATAAATGTTAAAATTTTGTTCGGTCATTATTAATTCATTTTGTACTTATGCTTGCGTTTGTGTTTATCCAAGTATTTGATTAATGAATTTGCTCGTCGCACAGTATTCAGAGTTGAGCATTTTAACTTGCAATATGAATTTTGGTCCATGGCATAACAATCGTAAGGGCGCCCCCCAATTTGAGCAAAATCACATCAGCTTAATAATTATATCTGCGTTGAATAATCGTGACCCAATGGGATTCGGGTGGCCCAATGATATAATGCCTGATTGCCTTGATAGTGATACCATGTGGGATTCGAACGACCCAATGCCACAATGCCATTGGAGAAATAGGACAACAACATTGATTGATTTAAACGTGACTCGAATCCACTCCCTCACCAGTTGCCACTTATGGGTGGCCACAGTTGGAACGCCGGTTCTCGATTCCCCAAAATGGGAATCCGTAACTATAATCGAATATTTTTTTAAATTTCTTTTATATTATATAACAATTTTTAATTATATATACTTTGTTACATTATTTATACACAAGTATAAGTATATAAACATGGAAATGACTACGGTGCTGAGAAGGCACCATACCTCCCCCCTTCCCTAGGAATCAAGTTAAATTTTGAAACTTGACGTTCCACAATTTTTTTCCTTGAACAATTCAGACTTTCCAAGACTTTTGATCTTGGGTTCTATCTGAATTACACATTCCAATAGTTACCTCTAGGTCAAGAAATGGAGGAAGACTTTTGATCCTGGGTTCTATCTGGTCACACTTGCACATTCCAATAGTTACCTCTAGGTCAAGAAATGGAGGAATATGAGTCGATGGTTCAAAACTAGGTTAATAACCAACGATGGGCCTAGTGGTGCTTGCGGCTTTTCCTATTTCGGCCTCAAGAAGGGTTAAAATGGTAGTTCCTGCTCCTTGTGGAGTTTAATTACCTTCCTTATATCTGCTAATTGGATGGGGAAGCCCAAACTACGGTCGTGGAGCTAGCGGGGCCATCCTACGCTACTCATGATATGTGGAAGTACTTTCCTTTTGGGCCGGTTGTGGGAGATAAGGGATTTGAATCCCGAATCGTGGTTTAGCCACGTGTTTTAATTCTCTGAGCTACATGCCCCACCCCATCTCCATTGGATCTGTTCTCGGAGTACCTTCTTAGAGAAACAGTTTATGAATGGCCTGCACGGACAACTCGACCCTCTACTCAACTAATCTCATATAGAGAGAGGGCACGATAACTTGGTTAAATTACTGAAGGAGTTTACATATTATTCTTTCCAAAACTTCTTTAAACTATTTGGTACGAACTCCAAATAAGCTATTAATGATTTACTCGACTTAGGCCCTGCTTGTTTGGGCTTATTGGAGGAGTTTATAACTTATTCTCACCCAATAAGCTCTTTTAAAGTGCTTGGTAAAAAATTTCAATAAGTTACTGATAACTTATTGGACCTAATAAGCACTTGTTAGGAAAAAGTTACAAAACGTAGTTTTTTTCCATTAACTCTTTATAAAAATATAAAAATCTCATTTTTATCCTCCAAGTCTTTTACAAGATTATTCTTCTTAAACGTATATTTTTTCCATTAGCTCTTTATAAAAATATAAAAATCTCATTGCTTTCACAAAATTATTCTTCTCCTCACGCACGACTAATCAGAACTATTCAGATTTATCTTTCATAAAATTATTATTATTATTCTCCTCTATTACGCGCGAACTAATCAGAACTATTCATATTTATCTTTCACAAAATTATTCTTCTCCTCTATTACGCGCGACTAACCAGAACTATTCAAATTTATTTTTGTTGATAATGCTTTTTTTGTTGTTGTTGTTGTTGATAATGCTTTTCTTTTTTTTTTTTGCTATAAATCTGCCGCACACACAAATTTGTATAGGTATATTTTATATTTTCTGTTGAAAATCTTTTTTTTGATGGTCTTTCACTAATAACAAAGAAAGTATCTGTTCTAAACAATAAAATTAACACATTCACGCACCCAATGGGATTTGAACCTGGGTCTGCTTGCCAAGAAAAAATGCCCTTTCAATTCAGAGATAAAATTAGTCACCCCATGTAAAATCACTCTTGACATCAAGAGGTGCCCTTTCAATTTAGAGATAAAATTAGTCATCCACGCAAAATCACTCTTGACATCAAGAGGTGATTGTTTATAATATCATATAATAGTTTTTAGGAATTCAATGCTTTATTATTAATTATTATTTTATCTTTAGTTTAGAGTTTTTATTATTTTTATCTATATTGGTAAATTAATATTCAATCAGCTACTTTAATATGCTATTTCACCAAGCAGTTATTTATTTTCAACTAGCAGTCATCAGCTATCAACCATCAGCTACCAGCTCAACCAATCAGGGCACTAATAAGTTCCTATTAAGAAGAAAAAAAATTACAATTTGTAATTTTTTCTATTAAGCTCATGGCCATTTGGAAAAAATACTCATTTTTAATTTTATATTTTTATATTGTAATAAATAGTATATTTTATAAACTAACATATTATTTTGTCTTATGGAAATATTGTTCTCAGGCATAAGAACATTTTTATTTATTATTATAATTATTTTCTTATAATCTCCACCCTTTTATAATTATTTTAGATAGTCTTTATTTATTTTATATATATATATATATATATATATATATATAATATTTTTTATGTTTTCAAATTATATATATACTGATAAATTTAAATTTCAACCAAAGTGAGATGGGCAATAATAATATCTAAACTCAATTAAAAACAACTAAGTTTTATAGTTTATTATTATTATTATTATTATTATTATTCACCACCTCAGCCGAGTCCCCTCTCTCTCTCTCTAGACTCTATGTAGTTGTTATAGAAAGAAACCCTAGTTATTTCCGTCTCGCTTTCATCAGACAAAACACTGTGCAAATCTAATAAGCATTTCCCCCTTTCTCTCTCTCTCTCAACGATCTCTCCCTATTGGAATTCCAAAACCCGCATGTGTACATACAAACTGTGCTGGTAGCGGGTTTTGTTTTTCTCGTTCCCCAATTTATATGAACATGTACAGGGATCGAGGAGGGGCCTCATCCAAGGGCGGAGAGATGTTGGATCGGAAGCGAATTAACGATGCGTTGGACAAGCATTTGGAGAAGTCCTCTCCTTCCACCTCCAGAAACAAGGGTTCCGCCGTCGCCGTAACCACCACCTCCGCCGCCGCCGGAAAGCAGATTGACTACCGGAACAACCGCGCATCGTCTGCCCTAGCTACCAACAAGAATAAGTGCTCCGATGGTACGTTGCTCCTCTATTTCGGTCCGGATTTTTATTTTTGAAAATTAAACGCGAATCAATTTGTTTGGTGTTTGATTATGCTTAATGATTGAAATTGAATCTGAATTTTATTATTATTGTTTCCTTGGAAAGTTATTCTGGATGTGTAATCTTTTTGTGGGCGTCTGAAACTTTATGTTTTACTTCTTGTGCAAAATTACTTAGCTTTTGATCTAAGCAGGATTTTTTGGATATGTACTTTTTGGTGGTTAAAAAACGACAATTTGTTAACCCTTTTACTGATTTAACATAAGTCCTGCCAATATTATTTTGATTAATTATGTGAATTTATCTAAGTTATTTCGGTGAATCGCTAATCGTATTATATGGTTTCTAAATGATAGCTCTAGGTCAAGCTGAAACCCAATAGCTTTAAAATTTATATTCTCTGCAATCTTCAGTTAGTTGTTGTGTTTGATAGAATCAGATTTAGAGTGTTTCGGATATGTAGAATTGAACCAATGGCATGTGCAAATATGCATTTTTTTTTTACATGGTAGTTAAAGCCTAAAGGTGCTAAAAGCACGCTCTTGATTTCAAGGCAGAGGATGGGCTTACATTTTTCTATTGCACTATGCTGCTTTTAATGTGAACATTGGTGAAATTGCTGATGATGATGTAAATGTTCCCCCAAAAAAAAACAAAAAAAAACATAACCTGACCTCATTTACGAATTGCAACTTGGACATGTTTATAACATTGATTTATGTAATTACTAGTTTATGTATGCATTATACATATCATAAATTCTATAGTTTGAGCATACATGAGTATGCCTGTTTATGAAGATACGGTTATCTGTTTCTGTTTTTCTTTTTTGCACGCCATCTATTCTGAATTGTATTAATTAAACAATATACTAAGATTCGTATGGTATGCCATTTCACAGATGAATCTGAAACGGACAGTGAAGAGTCTGATGTCAGTGGTTCTGATGGGGATGATACATCTTGGATTTCGTGGTTTTGCAACTTGCGCGGAAATGAATTCTTTTGTGAAGTTGACGATGACTACATCCAAGATGATTTTAATCTCTGTGGGTTGAGCAGCCAAGTTCCGTATTATGATTACGCGCTCGATCTGATTCTGGATGTCGAGTCCTCTCACGGTAACCTTTTTATATTCTTGTCTTACTTGAAAGACTTTTCAAGAGTTGTTAGTCTTCTAAGATTCGGTTGTTCTGTTATATTTAGTAAGATAAGTTTAATCATTGTTTGGGCGTAAGGCAATAAGCATCAAATTCTTTTACCTTTTTATAATTGGAACCTTGTAACCAAAGTTCATAATAAGTAATCTAATTTGGCTCAGCTGTAAGTAATGGGCTTAGACTCTTGATTATATGATTTTGTGGTTTCCTTTGGGTAGATTTTATAGTTGTCATAAATATATTTAAAGAATGTCCATTAACCTCTGAAAATATCATTGTTTGTGCATGAACTCTTAAGGGTTTGTGTTTGAGGTCTAAAGAATCCCTGATTTGCATTTAGAAAGTCCAAATCCTTTTCCAAACATACCCTAAAAATCCAAATCCTGAACCTTACTTATTAACCTATTCAATTTAAATTTAAAAACAAATACAACATTTCCTTTTTCTCAATTACCTTGTAGAATATGTACTTCTATTTTACATATACAATTTGGTTATCAAATTGTAGATCTCAGATAGAGGATTGATTTGATATATTATTCACCTTAAATAGATAAGAAACGAAAAAGTTATGGCATTCATCAACGGGAAAGTCATCCCATTACTGAACCGGCTAAAAGCCTCGAGTAAAAAAATGACATTATTTGACATGCTACGATAACAAAGCTTTCTTATTAAACTCTACCCAAATAAGGATTTTACTATTCAAAATACGTTTTCAAATCCAAGTCCTAGGACTTTCAAAACCTGGAAAATCCTCAAAAAAAAACCAAAAACCCTAAGAGTCATCTTTGCTCTCTTAGTTTTGGTGGAGTTTTTGTAAGTCCCACCTTATATAAATATAAAAGGTTGTAAATGTGCCCATCTTAAGAATTTGTTCAAGCATAACTCTTTGGAATCATTCACTTTAGTTCATGAAAAATTTTAATGCGTTTTTCGTAAATAATTTTGTCGAGCCTCTGTATGCATCCCTTGTCTTTCTGTTTATCTGAATGAAATGTGATTGTGATTTGAGATTGAACAACCCTGGATTGAAATTAGAACAGGATTTAGTTGATCATTTTGCCTTCTGGTCCTTTTTTGTCGTGAATATTGARTTCTTTTGCTGAAAATGGTGGTGGCTTGTTAGAAAGCGACCACCTGTATTGTGTTTACACGAAAAGTATTGGGCAATTTAACTTTCCCTCTATGCAGTTGATATGAATATCATAAAAATTAGAATATTGGAGTGTTTTGTCTATCAATTGGTTAATATTGAATTTTACAGCATATCTTTGAGTTTGTTTCTTATTTTGTGAATTATAACTTTACTCTTGTGGCTTTTAAATTATTTTTTTTTGGTGAAGTTTCCATTACTAGCGAATTTGTGTTTTTGAAACAGTATTGATTGTCACAGTGGCTGTATCAAATTTCTATTTTGGTTATTGTTTTCCTTTTTTTCCTTTGGATTTACTCGTACCTGCAATACATATGTAGGTGATATGTTCACTGAGGAACAGAATGAATTAGTTGAATCAGCTGCAGAGATGCTTTATGGCCTTATTCATGTCCGATACATTTTGACGACCAAGGGACTCGCTGCAATGGTAAACATCATTAGTATTTTTATTTTTGGCATTTAATATTCTTTTACAGCAATCTCATTTAGAACTTGTTTACTCGAACCAGTTAGAGAAGTACAAAAACTATGATTTTGGAAGGTGTCCAAGGGTTTACTGCTGTGGACAGCCTTGCCTTCCCGTTGGACAGTCGGACATTCCGCGCTCGAGCACCGTTAAGATATATTGTCCCAAGTGTGACGACATTTACTATCCTCGATCCAAGTACCAAGGCAGTATCCTTTGCATTGTTAATTTTTCGGCTTTAATTTCTTCGTTTCATCAAGGGTTCATTACAAAAGGCACCCCTGAGTTTTGACCTAATTACATTTTTTTTAAAATCAACTAACTTTCAAAATTACAAAAACCACCCCTGAAATTTTATAAAAATATTACAGTAAGCCCCTTAATTTCAACACTAAATCAAAGTACAGGAGCAGTTTTTGCAATTTGAAATATAACTGAATTTACTCCCTTTGTCCCAAAATAATTTTCTTTTTAGCCTCTCTTTTGTCCCAAAATAATTATTGATTTAGGAGGTTGTTTTAGGAATTCAAAGCACTTTTGGGCGTAAACTTTTATCGTTATTTATTATTATACAATATGTTTTAACATCTTCAATAGGAGTGTTGGAAACATAAAATACAATAAAAATATCTCTAAAACGGCAATTATTTTGGGACGGGAGGGAGTATCTGTGAATTAGAATAAACATCGGGTTGGTTCTTATAATTTTTTGTATATATATATATGTATATGCATCAATAAATAATGAGCTGTGTGTTACACAATGTTGATCCCAATTGACTTTCTTGACCACCAAAAAAAGATGTCGACGGAGCGTATTTCGGGACCACATTCCCTCATCTGTTCTTGATGACTTACGGACACCTCAAGCCTCAGAAACCTGCGCAGAGCTATGTTCCCAGAGTTTTCGGCTTCAAGCTCCACAAGCCTTGATTTGATTTGAAGGAACGAGTTTCTCTCTGTATCATGTTATTAATTGTTAAGCTCGGCTCATAATTTTTCTCTTCGATCAAAAAATGGTTGCTGTCAACAAGTGGGATGTCAACGAGGCGGATAAACGCTCCACAGCAGCTTTATTCAATAAATCCACATTGCTTGATTTGATGAAGCGATTATTCTACCTTTATATGTGAGGCAAAATTCATCATTTTATGTAAGTTAAATTCCCTTTTTTTTAAATTTTTTTTCAGGCTGAGAAAAAACAAACGCTTGCAGTACTTGTTCTATGTGTAGTCATTGTGTGCATACTTAATGAGCGATATTTATTCATATGGAGCAGCCTATTATCGGGTTTGGTGGACTGTATTTCAGATGCAGTCTTAATTGAGTCGAATTAAACCCGGATATTACATATTTTATTTAGGCTAGTGCTGACAGCAAGTATTTTTAAGAAATTTGATATCAATTGTTTTAAGTTTATTTAATGTGATATTATGTTTTATAGCATGTTGGTTGTTTATTTGTTTATGAGCATGTAATGTATATCGATTGTTTTACTCCTGCGATCGTCTAGTTATTTTAATGGAAGGAGCGAGACTAATGGGGTAACTTGAATATTGCATTTTTCGGATATACTTAAAATTTTCAAGAAATTTGATAGAGGGTTTATTTGAGACAAGATATGTTATTCATACATTAAATCATAATATAATGTTTCATTCAACTTCAAAACATGAGTATGTAGCAATTTCTTTTTTTAACTACGATTTGAAGAGACGAACAGTAAGTTTTATTTTTTCCCAAATTGTACATCTTTTTGAAGAATGAATGAAAAGTGAAAACATATTGCGACTTTTAAGATTTGATGATAACAAATTTTTTATCACCTTTAATTACTAAAATGTTAGCTCCAAAAGTCTTCGAGTTAATAAAATGTAAATTCACATTCATACGAGTTGATTATGTAAGGATTATCGATATGCTAAAAGTCTGGTAGGAATGAGCTAAAGAATGAAGAAGAAATTATGTCCACATCCATCTTATGATACTTTATCTAAATAATTGTCTTTATCTCCTGCTTCATTATATACTTATTCTAAAAGTAATTCTAAACAAATCCTCTTAAAGTTTTTTACAAAATTGTTGCATAAACATAGTACTATGTTTTTTTTTTTGTTTTTTTTTCTACATTTCATCAAATCACAACATAAACCAACAAAAGAGAGAGAAGCAACAAGGAATTAATTAATTCAAAATAAAATAAAACCTACTTTTTTTATTGTTGTTCTTTAATAGTAGGATTACAATTCATTCAGAAGCTGGAGTTGTATCAGGACTTTTGATTTGGGTTATATGCAAATTTTAAGGTAAATATAACATTACAACATCATGGCATAAACATTTGATCGCAACAATCAATTATTTGAAAGTTTTTGACTCAACACCATTTATTTCTCACATCAATTATAGAAAGGTCACAATTAATTCACAAGATTAACTAAAACTCCCATGATACACAAGCTAAACCGGAATCAAGATGAGGAATCAATTTTCCTTTTTATGAAAAAGATCACACTGTTGATCTGTGATCTATGTGATCTAGGAAACCCTATTCCAAACCTCACTGCTGCTCCTGCTTCCTCTTCTGCCTCGGTTGAGAAGAGGCCACTCTTATCTCTTTTCAAGATGGGGTCTCCGTCAGGGGCGGATTCAGGTTTTTATATTTGAGTAGGCCATGAATAATTTTTCTTAATAATATAAAAGGAATGAAAAAGGAAATAATGAGATATAGGGATTGGTTTTTTTTTTTCTATAAAAAATAAAGGTAAAGTAAAAATAAATAAAGGGCTATCTATAGGGATCGGAAAATTTTTATTAAAAAAATAGAAGAATAAAAAAAATTAAGAAATAAGAGGCTATTTATAGGGATCAAATTTTTTCTTAAAAGATAAAAGGAAAGCGAAAAAGAAAAAGAAATAATGGGATATGAGATTTGATTTTTGACAAGTTTTGACAAAAAAAGATAAATGAAAGAGAAAAAATATTAAGAAATAATAAAAAGAAAGAGAAAAAGATTTAAAAAAATAAAAGGTGGTGGGGTTTGAACCCATACATTTTGGCAATACAAAAGAATACTAACCAATACACCAACTTAAGTAGATGTATATTAGGGGAGGCCGTTTATAATTATACAAATTAAATCAAATAAACACATATTATAGTAAGATTTTTGAAATTTTTTGGGAAGGCCGTGGCCCCCCCAAACCACTATGTAGATCCGCCCCTGGTCTCCATCTCACCCCTCTTCGGTTTCTCCCCCGGGTCCCGATTCTGGAAACCCTATTCCAAAATCCACCAAAGCTCCCGTTCCCTCACCCACCTTAAATGAGAAGAGGCCGCTCTTATCCCTCCCCTCGTCTTCGACCGTTTGCAGATTGACTGAGATTGTTTGTGACACCTCTCGACAACTTGTACTTTATGGGGATCCTGCATCTTAGAGCACGAGTTCTGTTGATCAGGTGAACATGGGTTTTTCGGATAAGGTTTCTCCCTCGCGCAACATACTCCAACAGCCTGTCTTAAACGTGAAGAAGGCATTATAGTGGACTATTCGGATATTCACAGCCAACATCGCACCCCTCTTTTTTGTAAGCCTGCTAGTGATCGAGAAATAATTGATATAATTAAAAAATTATAATAGGAATCTTCTACTCCTTTCACTGTTGACGATACAAAATTCTCTTCCGCACTCCACCTTATTAGTATTGTTGCTAGTCAATCTTGGGAGGATTTCGCTGATGATGAAGATGCTACTCCTATACGCAGAGTTTCAAAGAGTTTTCTGAAGCGGAAATTCCTTGTGAAGCGCTAATTTCTTTATTTTCGTCAATCAAATGAAAAATTATTTAGAATATGATTGGTTGCGTAGGGGATTCGGCCCCCAAACTTATTTTTCTGATGCCAATTCGTCGTGTAGTGGACTCGACTCCCCATATTTCTTTCTCCTTTTTTAACAGGAGGAAGGTTGTTGTCAAACCACGAAACAAAAAAAAAAAAAAAAAAACATTTAAAATGGCTTCTCTAAGTATTTTGAGAAACAAATTTATCAATATTATTTTCATAACCAATATGATCTAATATATCATTTCTAATACATAGGTTAACAATATTCTATAGGCAATCGAGACATTAGGATAAGAATCCAAAGCAGTTACAAACTCTAAGATTTCAAGTACTGTCTTTTTTGTAGTCGGTATATAAAGTCGTTTTTAACACTTAAATCATTTGAATCGGTTAATATCTAAAGATGTACCATGATTTAAAAGATTTTCATGATTTTTCAATATTCTTTCAATTTATTACTGTCTAAAAACTTAACTTCTTCGAATTAAACAAGAAGCCAAAAATATTATCATATATTTACAATTGTTCGAGTCTATTATTTAATGCAGTAATAGCTGCATCCACTGCAAAGAGAACAATTTTAAGGAAAAGCAAGTTCAATATCCATTTTTAATGTAAGACAAGTGGCAGAGTCATGGCAAAGAAAATCTAATTTCCCTATAATTTTAAAAAAAGGAAATCACTCTTATACTTGTTTTATGGCATCGTCAAATTTAGTAACCAAGTTAGTGCCAAATAATTATGCTTAACAAAAACTCAATTCTCTAACTCGCTAAATTCTCGACCTCGCGCCTTTTTGGCGACCCCTCCTCTGGACCGCCATTAAGCAAACGTGTAATAGCATATATTGTCCGTCGCATAAACCATTAGCATTCGCTATTCGGACAAAACATGTCAACCCTTAACGTTCGCTATTCAGTCAACACGTGAAACAATTTGCGACATAATATGATACTGGCATAAAACAAGAAATAGCGCGGAAAAATGTTGCTCCCTCCATCCCACAAAAATAGTTCAATATTTTATTTTCGTTCGTCCCACAAAATTAGTTCAGTTATCATATTTAAAATATCATTAATTTTTTATTTCCATACATACCCTTAATTAATATTTTTGAAATACTAATTTTTGGTAAATTGAAAATTGATGATTACAATGTAAGATTTTACTATTTCAATGACAAATATACTAATTTCAAAACTAATTTTTATAAATATTAATTAATATTAATAAATTTAAAAAAATATAATTAAAAAATATTATTTAAATTAATAACTTAACTATATAAACTTTTTTTTTTAACCGTGAAAATCATCAGCAGGACACAACACACCTAATGTTTTCTCACAAAAGTACCATTTAGAAGACCAAATGTTATTGCCACACTTGAAGACAAATATAACCAACGACCGAATCTGATTTTTTATTTACCTTAGAATAATTGTATTTTCAATAAACAAAACGAATCAAATGTTTAACATATTCGATTTAGAAAAATTATTTGGATAAATTTTGAATTTATTAAAATTCAAACTTGATTTTTTTTATATAATAATTTAAATACTTTTATTTGGGGTCAACTTTCCACATCAAAAATAAAATATTCACTATCCTTAAGACCTCATCTCACAATTGTAAACCCAAAAAAAATATAGTAGGACCATGGCTTCTCAACATTTACCAAGAAGTTTAGGTTTTTAATTACCAAACTAATTTTTTTTATTACAAATAATACTTACACATGCAATGACACTAGTTTTTTAGAGCCAACTTTTTTGGTTTAAACTGTACCGCCTCACATTCATAATAGTACTATAAAAATTGAATAAACTACTTAAATAAAAGTTTATAATTTATAGTTTTGACAGAGCATAATGATTACATTCATATTAATATTTGCACTTGTAATTTAATTTGAATGTAAAAAATATACTTATTCAAATTCGCATGTTTCACAATAGAATTTATAATGTTAACTAAAATATTAACAAATTTAAAATGGAACAACAGAAGCACACATTATGGGATCACTTACCAAGACTAAGCGAGAACAAAATAATAACCGAGATACCTTTACCAACACGAGCATATTCAAAAACACTTGATAGTTTTCAAGAATCTCAGCAACACATCGCAGCGAATTACAAATATCCACTACCAAAATCACAAAACACCAGTCTATAAAAGTAAGTTTCAACTGAACTGAACTTCAAAAAACGAAAATGGATAGTAATTCGAAATCCCAAACACAACTAAGCTGTTTAACTTTCGGTCTGCTCCCTCAGCCTTCTAATGGTGCTCCTCACAGTCACGGCACTAGCGGTGCTGCAAAATGTACAAAACACGAGTTAGCCCGATTAAAAACGCCAACACGTGACAAAACAATCAGCGTAAAATAAAATTTAAAGAATTATTACTTCAAAGTATAGGCACCGCCTGCTTTCACTTTGCCGCAGTCTTTGCATCCCCAAATGCCGACGGCCTTTCTCTTCACGGCATACTATTAATAGAAGGTTCACATTCAGTTTATGAGGATATAACTAACCAGTTACAAAGTTATAGCCCATTTTTGGTATCAAAATCAACAATTACCTTTCCACAGAACTCACAGAAAAACTTGCTGTGTTGACTCACTTCCATCTTTTTAATCTGCTTCCTCAAACTTGCACCGTATCGGGTGCCTGAGATAATTCAAACACATATCAAACATGTGTCCATGTAATTCATAAAAAGGAAAAAAAATAACTACAAGAATAGCAAAATACCATATTTGCCAACAATCCCGACCTTCTTGGTTCTCTTGGCCTGTATAAACCAATGGATTGTAATTAAGAACCCAAACATATAAATAACTTCTGAATGCTAAAATTTAAACAGAACAGAACAAATACTTACACAAATCAAAGAAACGAATTTTTTTCAAAAAAAAATTAACTAAACATCCAACGCTTAGAAATGAGAATCAATTCTACAGTTAAATCATTTTCCTTTTACACGAGGATAAGATAGTGCATCTGATCCCTAAACTATTCATGGAAAATCAACGGACTCCGTATAAACTGATACCGAAAAAAGAAAAAAAATTTATATATATAAACGCAAATTGCATAGAAAAACAACAATTCAAAGCATATGCGTGCAAAAGTCATAGGAATTTGTGTGCTTGCTAAACAGAGAGAAAGGCAGAGGGCATACCATTTGAGCTGAGCGATGGGGGCGACTGAGAGAATGAGAATTGATAAAACCCTAGATTTAGCCCTTTATAAAGGGGCCAAAAATAAAATACGTGGGCTTATTGAAAAACGCTTATTAGCCCAAGATCTGTGGCCCATTTATGATTTTTACACCTACCCATTTTTGTTGTTGTTTTACGAATGTATTGTGTAGAATGTAAATACGAATAACATTTATGCTGTACTTGTGTTTCGTTCTATAAGTCTTACCAAAATACAGTTTCATATAATTTGTAATATTAGAATACTAGTTTGACACTTGTATATGATGTGTTATGTGTGATTTAAAAGGATAAATAATTATTGAAAATACTATAATAATTATATTAAAAATGATAAATACAAATTGTAATATTATTTATTTTATTTATGAGAATATATAATTGATTTTCACTATAATGAATTTTCAAGTGTTTTTTATAATGAGTCACGAAATTAGTTGTAAAGTTCATCAAAATACCCTAAACTTGACGGAAAAATCCGTAGAAAATCGAGTTTTAAAAAAATGTAAAACATACAACACCCGCGTGTCACATGTGAATATGTGATATAAAAAATTAAAATATATGACACTGATAATTCTATTGAAAAAATCATATATCTAACTTGTAATATATGTAATATTATTTTTTGTTTTCTTTTGCGTTAGACACTAATTTGTTCCTATAAATATTTAATGTGTATATCAATTCATTATATTGGGATTACGTAAAGAAATTTATAATATATTTAATATTTATTTTTCTATYCATAATAATTTATTATTATTTATTTTATATTTTTGTTTCCCATTTTTTTCTTTTTTTTTTGCGTAACAATAGTTTTTCATATATATTTTTAATATTATTTTCAATTTATTATATTGGAATTAGATAAAAAAAAATTTAAATCTTTATATCAATTTTTCTTTTGTAATATTTATATAACTCATGTTTTTCTTAAATAAATATTTAAAATTCAAATAACATTATTTCAACTTTTATTATAAATAAAAATTAATTCAACTTATATAGATTTTTTCTAATTGTTATAACTTATTTATATTTTATATTAGTAGAATAAAAAAAAAGATAATGAAATAGGCAAAATATATTAAAGAAAACATTAAATTAGGTAACATGTAATAGAGAAAGATATTAAATTGGACAAAATATAATATTATAAAAATATTAAATTAGGTAAAATATAATAAAATAAAAATACTGAATTAGGTAGATATCAGGCTCAGATGATACCGAAGCATCAGAGTATTTTTCAAAACTAACGAAGTATGAGAAAAAGACACATTGGATATGAGAATTTTATTTTAATATACATGGGATATGTGCAAATATGTAGTATTATGTCGAACAGTTTATCTGGATATTCACGTAATTTATGCAATAAACTAATAAGGAGATAATTTATCTCTTCGTGAATTTTTTTAATAAATACACTGGTATTTATGTAAGTACGCATAGTATTTTTATACCTATGTTAATTTACTTGTACATCTTACTTAATTAATTTATCTAGCAACTTCTCGTTGGTCGAACAGTGAACTGAACTTCTTTCGATTCAGTCAAACAGCTCTTTAAACTCCCTTAACTTGATGTTATCAACATCACGTTGATTTGTATAGTAGCTTTTGTGTTTTACATACAAAACTCAATTCGCTTGACAAACAATATCAAGCAACTATCAAAACTAAAGTTTTCGTTATATTTTCTCTTTATCAAAACGTGTCTAAATAATACACAAATGAGGACTATTTAAAGGTCTTGAGAGCGGATGCGTTAAAAAAAAAAAGAATTTTCACGAATCATTGAGCTACTTTCTAAGTTCACTTGATTGATTGATTGTTTACTTAAATATCAAAATCCTTCTTCCAAGCCTTCGCTCTTTATTGGAGATCTTGACAAGATAAAACTTCTATCAATATCAATTAACCTAAAACACAATCAAATCAAGAAATATAATCCCAAAAGATTTGGCTTTTAGTCCAGTAAACAATCAATCATAAACCTACTATTGTACAACGCATCTGGACATAGTCACTAATTTACGTGTGATCAATTATGCCAATCACGTATTTTACAATCTTCTTCTTTGGCTTTTGACCACAAGACTCCACTAGAAAGTTGGATTAATGGTCCATACAGACAATAAACTCACGAGGACCATAGTAAAAAAAGGCATTCAACATAGTCGTAGTAGAGGCCCGAAAAGCAAATTGTCTCCTCTTACAAAAAGAGTCCATCAAAAAACTAGTTATTCACCCTAAGCCTTTTCATAATTCTTGTCCTCCCAGTTACTATCATCATGATAGATATCAAGCTCCTCGTCAAGGTCTCCTTCAATACCCTCCTCCTCTAGTTCAGCAATCTCCTTGCACTCTCCCTTGAACTTCCCTTTGCTTTTGCCTTTGGCTAATGCTCTTGCATTAGCCTTGCTCATCTTCTTCTCCCCTTTTTGTGGTCGAACAGACATAGGCTTAGTCGCAACAGCTTGAATATGAATAATAGTATTCATATAATAAGAGTGATTGGCTTGGATGTCGGTAGCCTGAGAAGTAATCTTCTTATCTTCATGCCTAAAGAAAGACAAAAGGTTATCTGGAATAGTAGCAGCAGGGACAAGGTGTCTTCTACTGGTGGATCAACGAGTAGAGAAGTCCTATTCACAGTTCAAACATTGCAGCAGAAACACAATGAATGCGGGTGGAGACCCAAGAGCATCATTCTTTCTGGAATTAGTTCATACTCCCCGTGTCTAAAGGATTTTCCATATTAGAGACGAATAGGGCACGATGCGTGTTACATTAGGAGGATCAGCAAAGTGCTTAACAAACTGGAAAATGTGATAGCCATAATTAATGGGCTTGTCCATGTATGGATGATAGAAGAACATGGCCTATTGGACAGAGATATAAGATTTATTGGACGTTGCAGTTCAATTAGTCATTCCAATTTTGTGCAGAAGATTGAACTCCGAAGAAAACATAGAAATGGTAAGATGTACATTATGAGGCCAAACAGTCATATTTCTATTGTTAGAATAGAGGCAACATTGTCCATATCTTCATATATCATATAGCCTTCAACATC